>JAPVLO010000058.1:6600000-6836951 GCA_027257055.1 Cephalopachus bancanus
AGATCTAATTATTGGAATGAGTTCTAGAAGCCACATATTCATAATAACATTTAAAAGGGAAGAGAACAAGATGGAGGTGTCCTCATGGAAACTGAGTCATCTGAGAAAATATTAGGGAAATCGGAGGGTGTATCCGGCTGAGATGATTCAGGAGAGGGTGATTTCTCTATTCAAATATTTGCATGGTATTTTCAGGATACATGTGTAGAATTGCTTACTCCTGCCATTTTTCTAGAAATTGCTACTCTTCCTCTCCTTTTTCCCATATGACTATAGCAAGAACATGCATGTCCCTACATAACACAGCCCACAAACACAGTAGATTTTTTCAGGAGTAGACCTTGCTTTACCCATAGCAATCACTGTCCTCTCCTGGAATTATAAAACACAGAGAAAGGTTGAGAAGGGAAAGATCAAACCTCTGGATGGCAGAATCTGAAACATGCAAAACTTGGTGATCATGCTTTCTGCCACACAAGCTCAAGAAGAAAGAAAATGTGGAGAGAGGCAAAGAGGAGTGCAGAAGAAAGAAAGAGAATCACAGGTTCAAACACAGATGAGAAACATGGAAAGAATCTGGATGCTTTTGAGCCTCTGGTTCTAGGTCATTCCTGAGGCCTAAGTGCTTTTCTGTCCTTGGGTCCTAGAAGACAACTTTGCCTCCTTCTAACTAAATTCCCCTTTTTGCTTAGGCAAATTAAGGTAAAGTTTGGTTATTTTCAAATGAAAAAGTCCATATTATTATAATTGCTACATAGAAAGGAAACAGGACAGGCTTCCTGTTTTTAAAGGAAGAAAAAAACGAGGACCAACATTATAGAGTTATAAAAAGGAGGATACGGGTGCAATATATGAAAGAACTGTATAGCAGAGACATCCCTAAATGCTTTTTTGTGTGTGAGCTCTCTGTTCCTGGATATATTAGAGCAGAGATCGGATCTTGATCAGATAAAGATGTAGTAGAGAAGATTTCTGGTTCCTAGGAATTTGGATGAGATACTCCATTAGGCTCTTCCAACTGTGATATTCAAGGAGGTCCTTTAAGGATAATTTTCCAATCGTTTCCAGTTCCCCTGGTGCTTACCTCTAATATGAAGCTATGTTCTATCACCTGCCACTGCCCCCAATGTCTCCGCCCCCATCTCCACTGGTTGAGCTCTATCCTAGCACCATTCTAAAAATTTGGTGTTTGAGGAAATGGAATATAGCAACTATAAATGTCAAGTTGGTAACAGGAACTGAAAAGAAATTGTGGAGCCGGGCTCCGTAGCTCAGCCTGTCATCCCACGCCTTTGGGAGGCTGAGGTGAGTGGATTGCCTGAACCCGCGGGTTTGAGACCTCATCTCTACAATAAATCAAAAATCAGCCGGGCGTGGTAGTGTATGCCTGTAATTCCAGCTACTCAGAAGGCTGAGGCGGAAGGATCGCCGGAGCCCAGCCGGTCGAGGCTGCGGTGGCCGGGAGCGGCCACTGCACTCCAGTCTGGGCGACTGAGTGAGACTCCAACTCAAAAAAAAAAAAAAAAAAAGAAAGAAAAGAAAAGAAATTGTGAACCTGATACTGCAAAACTAGTCTTGCAAGGGGCAGTACAGTAATTAGTCGAGAAAGGAGCTGGTCCATGAACGAGAAAGACAGGGGAGGCACAAACTGCAGATGGCTGAAGTTTCCACCAGTCCCATCTCAGGATACCAAGTATTCCCAGCATCTGGACAGTCCCTGACATATAGAAGGAGTTCAATATAGTCATTGACTGGATGGAAGGATGGATGGATGGATGGATGGATGGATGGATGGATGGATGGATGGATGAATGAGTGGATGGATGAATACATGAATAAAGAGATAAAAACAGTCAAGAAATTTAGGCAAGAAAATACAAGAGGAACCTAAGTACAGAAGTCTGAGTTAACTTGCAGAGTGTGGCATACGGTGGAAAAACCAACTCTTTAAGGCTGCATGGTGTGCATTGGGTCTCATTTGCAACTTCACAGCTTCAAGAGCAACTATAAGTCTGACTACTAACACGGAGCCCTTACTGTCTTTCTAGACATCAGTTATGTAAACCAACAGATCCCCATCACAGCCACGAACATGGATTCTTCATCACCACAGTTCAGACTCACTCCCCCAGAGCATTAGACTCCAGCTAACCAATGTTACTTCTCTGTCCTTCAACCTGAAGCAGATTTTAAGTGGGAGAGTAATCTCTGAACTAAACAAGAGGTTTGAAAACAATTCTGATGGTTGGAAGTAAATTAAGGTGCTTAAAATGCCCATTAAAGGCAGTGAAGAGCTTGAGTCATGCTGGCAACAATATAGAAATCAGGCACTTTTGAATCTGAAAACTCTTGAGTTACATAAGTGACCTGAGAATGCTGGGAAGAGAAGCTTCAAAGTGCCTTGTTCAAATTCCTAACCAGAGCTCAGGTGCTGTGAGGATTGGAGAGTAACGAGCCGCTCCTTTCCCCAGCACCCTTTCTACTCTTCACATATTCAAGCTCTATTTAAGGGATTAACTTTCTTTTCCCTTTCTACTTTCAAACCCTTGTCTTTCAGCTGTCCCATTTCTTGCTTGGAAGTTTTGATGCTCTAAATTCCATTTAACTACATGCATCAAGTACTGAAGGTCAAGGAGAAAAAAACAGAACGATTTCTTTAACCATGGACAGCAGCATCCCAATCAAATGCTCCAAGTGGCCAGACATTTCACATGCTGACTTCGCTTCCTACTTATTTCCTCCTAGATTTTCAAATCTGCTAATTAATCCATTTGTGTGATTTTAAAATATTATGCTAAGTCTTAAGCTAAGTAGGCAAAATATTAGCTTCAACATCGATGGGGAGGAAAGGAGGCGGGAGTTTTATTTTGTATTTTGTTGGATCCAGTCTACAAGAGAAGTAATATACCAAAAATATTTAAGAAGGAGCCAATACCTTTCAGTTTTGCTCTTGGTGCTAGTAAAAGCTCAACTTATACACCTAGGAGAAGGAATGGCCCATTAGAGTATTAGCTGTATAACACATGCTTGTGCCACCAACATGGGCCAGCATGGCTCACTTAAGGATAGAGATTTTTAAAAGCTCCTAATGTGGCTATGTAAATGTCTCTGCCTTAGTACTACATTGGTCCTGATTCTGATTATTTACATCTGATACCACATTTTTCTTATTCCATCTACTTTACAACGTATTGATTTATTTATTCATTCATAGCCAACTTTGCTTCAAAATTAAGAACTTTTTATACATGGAATTTTGGATTAGTACCACATTCTGTCATAAGGTAAAAGACACTAGCTACTGAACACATTCATTCCAAAATCTCAGTAGTTTCACATAGTCAAATTTACTTGCAGCTCAAGTTCAATTGGTGGTAGAGGTAGAAGGCAAGAGGTGCTCATATCCATACAGTCATCCAGGGACCCACGCTCCTTCCAACTGTGGCTCCACTATCCCTTGATATATTGGGGTCCTCTGCTGTATCATGATATTCAGCACACAGAAGGAAAGAGAAAGAGATCATGAAGATTGCACATGAGGCTTTCACTGGGTAGTCCTGGAAGTGATGTATTCACCCCTGTCCACAACCCATTTCCCGTAGCTCATTTCAATAGCCTCACCTATGACAATGAAGGCTAAAACATAGGAGCTGTGTGTGCAGGAGGAAAGAAAAATGGAATCGAAGAAAACCTAACCAGTCACCACTGCATCTAATCACTGAAGAGTAATAGTAACCTAATTAATATTCAATATGTATTGAATGCCTTTTCCGTACCAGTCACTGTATCAGGCAACTTAAACTTATTACTTCATTAATCCTCTTTAAAAACCTAAGAACTCAGTCTCATTATTATTATTATTATTATTATTACTATTATTATATTACTATGTCATAAATAAGATTCTAATACTGAGAAGTCAAGAAATTTAACCAGAGTCATACTGTTACCCACAGCACACAGCTGGATTTGGAACCCAGACTGTGTTTTGTTCTACAGTCATTGTCAAGACAAAGGTCTTCAGCCCCTGCCTTCTGGTCCTCCTCTATGGAGTTCCATACTTCAGCCCCCGGGACTGCAGTGTCAGTTGCTTCTGGGGCCATCTTTTCCCATCTGATCTTGCCAATTAACCTGAAATGATTAATCATTGTTTCACGCCAAAACACAGTAACAGGTTTTTAGTATGAGCAGTCCCCTTCCAAACCCACTCAGAACAGATCCTAAGCTCAGGTGGTCCTGCTCTGCTTAATGGGGCAGGTATGATATATACATAGCCTATGAATTAATTTGGGGAAAAAATAGCTTCTGAGCAGTTAGGTAACCACAGACATCATCCTCCACGGGTGTATCCTGTTT
Organism: Cephalopachus bancanus; assembly: GCA_027257055.1. Classification (NCBI taxonomy): domain Eukaryota; kingdom Metazoa; phylum Chordata; class Mammalia; order Primates; family Tarsiidae; genus Cephalopachus; species Cephalopachus bancanus. Next base: position 6,604,357 of record JAPVLO010000058.1, read on the forward strand.
CCTACCCCCCTGCCCATCTGCAGATGATATGCACATTCTCTGCATGACCCAGCTTTCAGAGATGGAAGTGCTTTCTCTGTTCTCTATATTCTCTCTCTGTCTCTATCTCTCTGTCTATCTGTCTGTCTCTCTCTCTCTCTCTCTCTCTCTCTCTCTCTCTCTCTCTCTCTGTGTGTGTGTGTGTGTGTGTGTGTGTGTGTCTGTCTGTCTCACACACACATGCATACATGCACACACGCGCACACACACACACACACACACACACACACACACGTGCACACACACATACCAAAAGCCACAAACAAAAACAAATAAAAATTTCATTTGTGGCTGGAGAAAAGATCTGCAGTATTTTTCTTTTTCTTTCTTTCCTTGTTTGTTGTTTTTTGTTTTTAGCAGGATTTATTGAGAGGACAGAAAAGCTCCCACAGTGGGAGGGGACCCGAGGGGGTTGTTCTGCAGTATTTTTCATCCTCCCAATTTCCAAACCACAAGTATATGGATTACATAGGTAAATATAAAAAGAATAGAAAAGACGATAGAATGATATTCATTCTAACTGCTGTGACCTAGGTCCTCCAGAATAGTTCTTAAAATATTGAAAATGGTGTGGAACCAGTGCTGAACAACAGACATGAGAGACAAAAGGAAAAAAGTGGTTGCACTTTTGAACTAATTCCCTGACTCCCATCCTGCTCCAAATAAAGACAATGGAGCCTGAGGCCATGCGATTTCAAACCAGTTAAGTGAGCCTGGAGCGTCCTCCTAGGAGCACTGAAATTCACTGCAGGCTCAAGAGAGTCCTTTAATGGATTCAGTTTTTGGACTCAAATGCAAAAGGTGAACTCAAATGGGCTTCTCTAAACCTTAAGCTGTTAAACAGGCAAGAACAAAAGCTCACCAAGAGCCTTTTTCAAACTGCTCTCAGCTGCAAAACATTTTTTCCCCAAACAAACCTGTTTTGGGAGTAATAGTCAAGGCTTCTCTGTTTAAACTCGAGGCAAGATTTTTTAGAAACCGCTTGTTGTGAAAAAACCCAAGTCTCATACAGTACATTTGTGTGATTCTTTTTATACCATTAAAGTGAAAATGCTCAGGGTTGCTAAAGCAGAATTTTAGATGATTGTATTTCAGGAAGAAACCATCATAACTGCTTTAAGTTGACAAAACTATAATAAGAGCAGCTAATAACAGGATTCAATGAAGGGAGGAAAGAGAAAAGAAAAGCAACCTTTGGCAAACTAGTTCTTTAGTAGAGATAAGCATCCCAAGAGCCTAAATTACTACTGTGGAAAGACTGAAGGGAAATTTTATAAGTGAGGTCAAAGTGTAACAATAAGCCATTCTAACGGGCCTCCGATTTGTAGTCAAGAATCTCAGGAGTTGCTGGTTGGGTTCTGCTCTCTCCAAGCGAAAGTGATAGGAAGTGCTACCGCTAAGGACTCTTGAGTAGGAATCTCCTCTACCACTCACTAGCTCATGGCTTCTGGCAAGTCATTTTACTTCATGGTCTGCATCAGTAAAATGAGATAACATTATCTTAATCACAAGTAAGTTTTGCAAGAGAGATGTTTGTATGTCCCGTGTGTGCTCTGCTCCTTAACAAGTGGAATTTAGCAGCAAAATTTTAAAGAAAAATGACATGAAACAACATTGGCTGGACTAAAACATAGACACTGCAATGAAGCCAGCCCCAGGTCCTAGAAAGCAAAGAAAAAAAGGGAGATTTAGGGGACTTCTAGACACTCTTGAGAACTGCTATCTGGCGTGGGTTAAAAAGCAACTGATTTCGATGATTTGATTCTTAGTTTATTTCTGCATTTCCACTGCCTAGAGTAGGGCAGAAATGTTCAATAAATGCAAGAAGAATGCATGCATACGTGAGGGAATAACCGCATTTTGCTCAGCTTACAGTATGCTTTTCTCTGGCCAGTCTGCTGATGACTGGACATGGAATGTCCATCTGCTGTAGTTAAAATTAACCAAGGCCTGTAGGAATGGGCCAGAATATACTGGACCTCTTGAATCTGCGTCATAGTTTTCCTAAAAATTGCTTGACTATTTGAAGAAAACATATTGCCTATTAAACACCCAGTAATTCTCTTTAAGTAAATAAATGAAGATAACCAAACCTATTTAATTAGTACCTGTGTATCTAGTCTTTCCTCCCCAGCCTCCTTTGCCCCAGGTAAGCTGAGGACACTTCTCATTATATAGTCTGGGGCTGAAGGATCTGCTGAGTTGAGCTGAAAACACACTGCCTTTGGGGTGGCCCCGCCTCTGCAAAAACAGGAGAGCTGCAATGCAGTATTTTCCCGTGGAACTTCGAAGCCGTGTTAAAGATTTCAGACACACAATGAAAGCCTATTTGTTTTCAGAGTTCAAATGCAACTTAAATGGCAGCTGTCAAAGGAGGCAGATGAATTATAGTCAGCTCGGCAGCACTTTTTTGAGTTGGCTGATCATAACGGTATTTTTCTGAACTAAATTATTTTAGGCCCCCTTGAAAATTATGTAGCTCTTGGGTCTGTGGCTAATAACTGTAGCCATTGTAGGGAGTAGAACTGGGAAGAGCTGTCCGCTGAAAACAATCAGCCCTGAACCTTCCAGACCCAGGGAAAGAAAACTGACAAAGGACCGGCAGGGAATTCATAGCAAAACAATGGGAAATTTCAAGCTACCTCTCATTTATAAAGGTCATTTGTCTTACTTCTATTGATGCTAATCACAGGGATTTGGATTTCTCACTGGAGACCTGTATTCTTCGGCACGGCACGATGTTACTCCTGCGCCCTATCCTGCGTCTGCATATTGTGTATCACAGGATATGCATTACCATCTTACACGCCAGCACTTTCTGTTTCTTTCTCTGTCTTGCTTGCACTCTCGCAGGCATGCTCCTAAAAAATTTCCTTGTCTCAAGATAATAAAAAAAAAAATCTGTCACACCAACTAGTAGAATACATCTCAGTTGCCAAGTCCAGAGTCCAATTTAATCCTCAGAAATCAGAAGAGAATTAAAGTTCAGGAGAGAATGTGCAGTATCCGTCATGAAGTGTGTGAGAATGTTAGAGAAAGAAACAAAGCATTCTCTATCCGCTCATTTTCATTTAGCAGATTTTTGTGGGTTGGTACGGAAAGTGGAATTTGGTGATGTACTTTGGGAGGTTGATATTCAGAACGAACGTAAGAGTCCATTAACCCTCTTAACCCTTCTGTGAGCTAAAGTGCCGGCAATATGAGCTTGACTTTATAAATATGAAAATGGAACACTAGCAGGTTAAGAAACATGGCCAAAACTCCTTGTCAAATTAATGCAGGAAGCAACAGTGTGTGTGTGTGTGTGTGTGTGTGTGTGTGTGTGTGTGTGTGTTTGTGTGTGTGTGTGTGTGTGTGTGTGTGTGTGTGTGTTTGTGTGTGTGTGAGAGAGAGAGAGAGAGAGAGAGAGAGAGAAAGGAGGGGATTTGGATTTTAGTCTACTGTTCTGTTATTTTTCTTTTTGTTCTTGTTTCTCTTGCATATTTACATATATGTACATAAACTTTTGATAAGGCCTTTGACTTTTACCAGCATCTGCCCATATCCGGAAATTCATGCAATCTTATTAAAGAGTGAGAATCAGTTAAAATATCTTCCAGATAATCAGTCTTTGTTTTCCTCTGCTGTCATCTCTTCTTCCCCTCTTCTGTCATTTCATAACTGGTAAAAAACCCCAGGATGTCTCATCATCAAATCATTAAGCCCAGTCTATGAAATTGCCACTTGGTTAGCTTACATTGTCCTTCACTCAGAGGTGAAAATCTTGAATCTTTAATTAACTTGAACCTTTCCTGCAAGCTGCTAGACTCTTTCATTCCTGAATGTTAGATCCTAACTCCTCTTCCCATAACTAATATCTTAAGAAAGGATTTTCTCAGAAACCAAAGAGCTTCCTAAATAAGCTTTTTGCTCTTTTCTTGTGAAATTGCTTCTGCTGTGGTATTCTTTGAATGTTCTCATTTTCCATACCTGAATTAATTTGTCGATACTCTGTGAGAGCAGCCCTATACGGGTATAAGCAGCCCTTCACCCCGGGGCACCCCTGAAATACAGCGATTGCTTAAACTAACTAGTCTATAATAATATTGGCAAGTTTATAGAGTTTTTTATGAGCAAGGTAATGACCGTCTGAAATGGTCACCTTGACTTCTCTCTCTCTCTCAATTCTTTTAACCTGTTAAGATGAGGCAAAATATATGAAATAGCTTATCCTGAGAGGCACATAAATCATCAGTACAGACATTACAGCAGAGTTCTGACTGAAACTGCACTGCCATCCAAAGGCAGTGGTGGCAGATTCTGTGGGGACATCATGAAGACACACCCTTTCTGCTGGCCACAAGGAAAACAGGGTCTGTGCCTTTGCCCCACTGCGGTGCGTTCGACTCTCTAGCGGTGGACCTGAGGGCCACTCTTCCATTGCTTCTGCTGATCTCATGCTGTGCTCCATACCGTATGCGCCTCTAGTTAGGAGATGCCTGGATGCCAGAAGCACTCCTTGTTATATATAATAATAATCAAACAAAGCCAGATTTCTGGCTCCGGCAGCTCTCCCTCAAATACAGTTTCTGACTGTCCCACAATAAATAAGAACTGCGCCAACCACATACTCTGATTTTCCATCCGAATCTAGGTTTAAGTTTCCTGTCTTCCTGTTGTCAGCAGACCCTTCACATTTGTTGAAAGGTATATTCTGGCATTTGTGTAGCAAGTTCAATGTTATGACTAATTCATTTGTGTGTTCTTAACCTTAAGCTGCTTTCTCTCCCCCCCCATACCCTGCCCGCCATTTTGGCCACAGGTAATGAGGTGAGTCAAGTGCCCATCAAGTTGAAGGAAGAAAGGTCACAGGGGAACTCCTTTCCAAAAAGGAAAACGATTAAGGAATTGCAGGCTTTCTTGCCCACATGAATGTCCTGCTTCCAGAAAGAGACAAACAGAAATAAAATATGACTACTGGTCTGCTCTTGGGATGGAACCCAAAGAGAGGCATGATACGTATACCCAGAGAGTTGAGTTAGAAGAAGCCCGGGAACACCAAGTGAGGTCATGGTAAGCCTTCTGAGTCTAGCTTGTGTGTGGGAGGGAGCAGGGGTGGGTGAGGCAGGAGAATTGCTCACGAAGCCACAGCCAGCCTGGAGCAGGAACCATATCACAGCACTGGGGAGACGATGGTTATGGGAGCTGGAGGCAGCACTCGTGGCTGTCCTACAGCCTGTTCCCTTCCTACAAAAGCCCCCAAAGTCTCATTTGTCTTGATTGCAAGGTGGTGGCTACAGAGTGATTGAAAGAGCTGAGGAAGCAAAAGAGGTTCAAGATTAAGACAAAACAGCTTCAACATGTGATGACTTCATGACCAGGAAAAATAAATCAGGACCACTCTATCTAGTAGCGAATGGCAGCCCAGAAAGAAGGCCCGGCAGCCAGCAAGGTTCCATAAGAGCATAAAAGGCCGGGCTCGGTGGCTCAGCCTGTAATCCCGCGCTTTTGGGAGGCTGAGGTGAGTGGATTGCCTGAGCCCGCGGGTTCGAAACCCGCCTGGGCAGCGAGACCTCATCTCTACAATAAATAAAAAAATCAGCTGGACGTGGTAGTGCATGCCTGTAATTCCAGCTACTCAGAAGGCTGAGGCGGAAGGATCGCCGGAGCCCAGCAGGTCGAGGCTGCGGTGGCCGGGAGCGGCCACTGCACTCCAGTCTGGGCGACGGAGTGAGACTCCAACTCAAAAAAAAAAAAAAAGAGTGTAAAAGGTTCTGAGCCTTCCACTACCACAAGCTCTCTAAGCCCTAGAGTGGTCACCTTAGCGAGGGGCAGAGGAAGAAAGAAAAATATGAAAACTTACCATCTACCCTAAGGTAAGAGTCATCCAAAATAGATCACTTAAACAAAAAGAGACAGTTATCTTTAGTCAACAAACCAAGCTTCTCCTTTATATAGAGTGATTAATGTGTTTCTTGGGAAGGATGGAGATGGAGAGGTTGGATCGTGAGGAAATTTATTTATTATTTAATAAACGAATTGAACTTAAGATTCACAAATTATGTTTTTATGTATGAACCCCAGAAAAAATCTTGCTCCTGAGTATAAAAGCATTCATACTAGCATTATTTGTTATCTCACACACACACACACACACACACACACACACACACACACACACACACATCTGAGAATAACCTAAATGCCCTTCAGTAGGAGAATGGATAAATAAATTGGGGTAAAATCAGAAAATGAAATATCATTAAAGAACATTATGTATCTCAACATTGATGCATGTCACAATCATAAAATTAAGCAAATAATGAAAGTTACAAAAAATACATAGTATGCTATTTATATAAAGTTTTAAAAATGCAAAAACATTGATTTACGATAACAAATATTTACAGATATTTAATACAAAGCTTCCTGTGCTCCAGATACTATCCTAAGATTTCATGTGTCTAAATGAGTTACTCTTTATAACCCCAAAAAGGTTGGGACTATCTTTATCTACATTTTGTAGTGTTTTTAAAAACTGACACATATATAAAGAGGCTAAATAACATCTATAGGCACACAGTTAGTAAATGGGATCCCCCAAATTGAAATCCCAGTAGCATGATTCCAGAATCTAGGCCCTCGACTATGAAACTCAATTGTTTCTCACATTCTATAAATATAAAGTAAAAATATAAAGAAAGATGTGGAACGATAAAGTCAAAATCAAAATAAATGATTCCCTATGAAAACAGAGAGAGCTGTGAAATTGAGCTACGTTCAAGGGTCAGAGAGAAGAGGGGCTTTAAGGATCGATGTTATTTTACTTCCTAGGTTTGGTGATGTTCGATATGTTATCATTTACACATTTATTCCAATATACCCAGAATATTTTACTAAAAATTGTTAGGTAGACATATTTCTTTGCATTCCTCAGTATAATACTACTTAACTTAAAATGTTATTACAGGCCGGGCCTGGTGGCTCATGCCTGTAATCCCAGCACTTTGGGTGATGAAGGCGAGATAATTGTCTGAGCCCAGGAGTTTGAGACCAGCCTGGGCAACATGGTGATACTTCATCTCTACAATAAATCAAAAAATTAGCCGGGCATGGTGGCATGCAACTGTAGTCCCAGCTACTTGGAAGGTTGAAGTAGAAGAATCGCCTGAGGCCAGTAGGTCGAGTCTGCAGTAGCCATGAGCGTGTCACTGCACTCCAGCCTGGGCAACAGAATGAGACTCCAACTCCAAAAAATAAAAAATAAAACATTATTACATATAACAGCATCACCTGGCTTATGAATTTGGGTGCAAATTAGGCTAAAGTTTGGGCCGGCTGTTTAGCATCAATCAAGATGAGCCTAGTCAACTATAGAATGGCGCATGGGGATATCAATCAAACTTTTTTCCTTAGAGGGTTACTCTCTAACCCTGATCAGGGTGGTGAGAAGGTAGGGACTCTGTGAAAGCCAGATTCCAATATTTGGAGGTACACAATTCAGAGCAGATGTCACAGTAGGGTAGAAATATCTGACTTTTCCATGAGGTGTGCCAGATTACTGCCTAAGAAGGATCCAAATGAACTGAACAAAAAACAAGGACTATAGAAGGTGAGTTATGAGACATTTCTCCCTAGTGCAGAATACTTCAAGTGGCTGAGCATTTGTCAAATGTGGAGTAGAGCCTGGCTCAGAGCCCATAACCTTTTTTACCCAACTTGGAGAATTGACTTCATCACCAGGGCTCGTCCTTGGAGAAATCAGGTCTGAAACATTCACCCCTACAGCCATGGGACCCCCTCAGTGACTGTAGAGAATGTCCGAGGACCCTCAGTCTGACTGAAGGGAGAGAAGAGAATCAGAGAGCAGGCCTATACAATCTCATCAACCATCTCCAGGGAGCTGATGGAGAGTGTCCTTGCAGGGGTAGTGCAGAAAGGGTGGCCTGGAACGTGGTCAGATTTGGGAAGTGGCTAAGAATGTGTTCACTATATTATTCAGGAGCTAAATAAGATTTCTGACCTTTTGTAGATAAGGAAAAAGAAAATTAGTGATTTTCCAGCCTTGGAAACTCTGCCAGGAATTTTTCCATCCCAAATTTATGGATGAATCTCAATTCTTCCCGAACCTTCAGGTTGATTCAAAACCTATTTTTTTAATGTTCAAAAAAATGATAGTAGCCAACTCTCCCATGGCAAAATATTTCCACTAAGCTTTGCATTGGTCTTCTCAGGCTGCTCTCTCACCCTTGGAGATATGCCAAGGCTCTTGACTTCAAGGTTCGGACATTGCTTGCTGCCAGCTGAAGAAGAGAAACAAAGTGAATCTGAAAAAAAGAAAGAAAGAAGCAGATTGTTTTTACTGGCATTGTAAAAGTTTTGAATATTATATTTTATACTTTATCATAAATGATTTTGAGATCCCATACAAACAAATGCAGCTTTTATTTCTCATAGGAAAAAAAAATGTGACTTCCAGTCTGTCTTAATGCTTCTCTGAATCCACAGAGAGGTAGGACAGATGAGATTCCTTTTCTTTTGCCTAAATTTCTGTACTTATTTTGAAGAAGACGTAGAAGGAAGGACAGAATAAGGAAAATGAGTTGAGAAGAAAATGAGAGGGAAAACAGAAAAAGAAGAGAATTAGAGAATAGAAGTAAAAAAATAATAATAAGCAAAAGAGAAAAAGAAAAAGGGGTTAAGTGACAATAGTCTTTCCATGTTGGGTATTGACAAGAAAACCAAGACTTTGTGTCCTGGGAGTATGGTTGGTTCTACTTTTCTCAGATAATTAATAATTGTTCTCGGATCTAGTTTCATGACAGCATTGTTGGAGATTTTTCCAAGACGAGGAGAGCTATAGAACTGAAGGAGATAGGAAAGAGCTGGGTCCCCAAACACTAGGGACAGGGTCTCCTAAGAAGAACTCTACCCTGTGTACACAGCACTTCCCAGGCTTCTAGGACCCTTAAGAAGGATCGTGTGTGCCTGAAGAGTGTGGGCAGTAAGAACCACAGCCCCTTATGACTCAGCAAAAAGAGAGTGGAAGCACAAGCCTTCAGACGGTGACAAGCAGACATCATCAGAGACAAATGTCAACAGCACTGTAAAAACTAAAACAGAAATTAGACCTCTTCCCAATTGTTCTAAAGCAGTCATTCGTGACCAGGAGCAATCATCTCTGCAGTGGGATATTTGATAATACCTGGAGACAATTTTGGTTGTCCCAGATAGGGGCAGAGGGTTCTTCTTTTCCCACATAAACACCCAAACAGTGCTTCTGGCATATAGTGGTACAGGGCAGACATGTTGCTATACACCCTCCAATGCACAGGACAGCCCCTCACAACAAATGATTATCTGGTACAAAATGTCAATAGTGTCAAGATTGGCAAGGCGTATGGTGGCTCACACCTATAATCCCAGCACTTTGGGAGAAGGAAGCAGAAGAATCACTTTAACCAGGAGTTTGAGACCAGTCAAGGTAACACAGTGAGACCCCATCTCTACAAAAAATACAAAAATTAGCCAGATATGGTGACACAGGCGTGTAGTCCCATCTACCCTGGAGGCTGAGGAGGGAGGATTGCTTAAGCCCAGGAAGTTGAGGCTATAGTGAGATGGGATCAGGCCACTGCACTCCAGCCTGGGCAACAGAGTGAGATCTGTCAAAAAATACAAATAATGTCAAGTTGAGAAATCCTAATCTAGACTAAGCAAGTTCTGTGGATCCTGTCTCATCCTGCAGTAATAGGAAGGAGTGGTCCCCAAATAACCAAGGTTGAATTTAATGACAATCCTGATGAATAAACTCAAACTTTGTCTGATGTTTGCTTTGACTTTTTAATAAAGGTATGGCATATTTGGAGCAAATGCATTAGTATATATGATATATGTGTATATATACATAATATATATGTATATATACATGATATATATGTATATACATGATATATATGTATATGCATGGTATATATGTATGTACATGATATATATATACATGATATATATGTATATACATGATATATGTATATACATGATATATATGTATATATACATATATATGTATAATATATATACATACATATGATATATATGTGTGTGTGTATATATATATGATATATACATATATCAGGAATCTCCCTGCAGATTGCTAAGCAGCCTTTTAAGCCTAATAGTCTCCAATATGTATCACAGTTTCTAGAGTTGGAGCAAAATAATGTTGAGAAAATGATCGTGACTACTTCACAGATTTAGCGAATACTCAGAACTGGCTGCTGAATGGAGGAACCAAATCCTGTATCTGCCCCCACATGGGTTTGTTCTTTGGTCTGTCAAGTGTGGTGGCCACACGCAGATACCCTAATAAGGCAGTGAGGATTTAAATCTAGAAATCTGAAAAAAGATCTTTGCTTTGTCCAAGCACTATATTTCCAAGACATCAACCAACCTCTAAGAAAACAGAAGTGCTCCTTCTTGTCTTGCTTGTGAAGAAGATGGACATGTCTCGGCAAATATTTCATGGTACTCATAAAAAGAACCTACAACTGATGTAAAATCTAAAATTTCATTAAGGGTCTTGGAAAAACAAGAACACTCTGAAAGAGAGGTGCTCCTAACCTAACAAAAAAAAATTAAGTTTCTTGACACCCATCTTCAGTGCTACCACTGATAGCCAGGATTCCTAGGGGAACAGATGAAAACCTAAATGTCCATCTTGTAATGAACAGCAGGTTAGGGAGAAATTGGCCATTTGTCATTAGAGCCGCCTCTCCACCCTGCATCCCACAACCCATTGGAGTTAGCCAGGAAAGTATCAATGTGGGACTTTCCTATTTATACTGAGATATATCTCTTTCTAATGTGGGGAGCTCAGAGGTTGGAGAAAAGAATATGATTCTGAGAATTGAAGACATTTGGTTAAGTTGGGCCCAAGCCAAATATTATTTGAAAATCACAAAAATAAGTGGATGTGTTTTTTTCATGCCTTAAATGCCATGGAGCTTTTTTTTTTACATATATAAGAAAACATGGACATTAACATACATACAAGAAATATATGAAAAACATGGAATAAAACAAGTTATCATGTCTGGAAGATAAAATGACACTCAGGTATAAAAATAAAATGAATATTCAATTGAATTAAAGACCTTATTCAATTACAAAGCTAAAGACATCAACCAACCTCTAAGAAGACATCTACCAGGAGGCTGAGGAGGGAGGATTGGTTAAGCCCAGGAAGTTGAGGCTATAGTGAGATGGGATAAGGCCACTGCACTCCAGCCTAGGCAACAGAGTGAGATCTGTCAAAAAATACAAATAATGTCAAGTTGAGAAATCCTAATCTAGACTAAGCAAGTTCTGTGGATCCTGTCTCATCCTGCAGTAATAGGAAGGAGTGGGCTCCAAATAACCAAGATTGAATTTAATGACAATCATGAACTTCACAGCAACCTGGATGGACTTAGAGTCTATAATACTGAATGATCTTTCACAGAAACAAAGAACTGATTATCACATGTTCTCACTCATAAGTGGACCTTAAATAGTTACCATAATACTATAAGAAAGGGATTGGCAGTAGTGGGAAACTGCCAGAGGAAGGAGGGGCACACCTCATCAACAAGGTTACCTGCATAATGAACATTTGTATACCTAACCCCGAATTGTACACCACATCTGTAAAATAAAAAAATTAAAAATTAAAAATTAAATAAAATAAAAAAGGTCTTATTCATCTGGTTTTAGAAGGAAATCCTTTCATTTCTTTGCAATTTAACTTTTTTCATTTTTCTTTGGGAGAAATAATCATTGCTATTAAAAGAAGTATTATGAGAAAGACTTCATGTTTCTATGGTACTTTGACATAGCATTACACAAAAACATTTCCTTTGATGTAAGTTCTCTAAAATGCCCAAAATGCTATTCCTCCAGAAAACTTACTGAGAAGAGAAAGTAACTGTAATTTAACCACCAAATAATGTCAGCTAAAAGAGCCACCCACTACTTAAAAAACAAGCATCACTTTGTGCAATTTAATGCATCTGGATGGCTTAAACCCTAATCTATTTGGGACCATTAATCAAGATTTAACTTCTATTTTCTGATCTAACATGTCAAGTACCTGATGTAGAAAAAGAAAATTAGCTCAAGTAAGAAAGAGGAAAACTATAACTATTAAAGTAATAGTATCATAATTTTTAAAAGGATGCAAGTTAATTGATTCTTACATTTTATTCTCTTCTCAGAATTTAGTTCATCTTTATTCCTTTATGTTTTTATAATATGACTATAGATTGTGAATTAATCTATTTAAATGGGATAGTATTTCACAGAAAATGGACATCCTCATGAATCCCAGAACTCCTTACCAAGATGAAAGACCATGTTTAATAAAACTGTATTAAATTACTCTGCAATTGTAATTGCTCTGCTTCCTTCTGCCATTGAAAATGGTAATAAAGGGAGGCCTCCTCATACCAATGTCTCCTGCTATTTCAAAAACCAGAGTTGTTGGCTTGATTTAAAATTTGGCTGTGGGGCCTACTACTGCTAATTAAGATGACTAAATCTTGATTTAGAAAAGAAAGGGGAAAAGGTTTAAAAATACAGCATGTCCTAATCAAATGAGAAGATAATTCAACGGTCTTTATTTTGCCCATGGAAATGACTGCCAGTTGAGATATATAAAAGCAAATTTAATCAAGTTGATATAATCTAATATAAAAGAACTGACTTGAACTGCATAGTATAAAAAAGAAGTTTTCTTTGATTTAGGAATCCAACACATAATGAAGACTAGGTCAACAGAATCAATGTCAGCAACTCCAGTCCTAAATGAATACTTCTAATGGTCTTGAACTTTTTTTACTGTAGCTGTTGATACTAATCAAACAAAACAAATGAATGGTAAATTGTCAGCCTGACAAATGCTACTTTTTCATTATTTTTATTTTTTTCTCTTTTTTTTCTTCCTTATTTTAAAGATGTGGGGTACAATTCAGGGTTAGGTAAACACATGTTTAATTTGCAAGTGCCCTTATTGATGAGGTGAAACATTACTTTTTTAGAACCCAGATACTTATGAAGCATAGCTACAGAAAAGATAGGCATATACAACCTCCCAATACTTGGCAGTGTATTAATTAGTACATACCTTAGGTGACCAACTGAGGGAATTTGTTTTAATTCAGATGCTTTTTTTAAATGTTGTAGATTCAATCAGAGCTAGGAAGAATTTAAGAGTCAGTCTTATTTTGATAATGGCATGTATTAAGAGAGCTGAAAGATACAATTTTATATTTAACATGAAAACATTGGATCTAGGTAGAATAGTGATTCCCAAGTTGGCTAATATCCTGAAGAAAAAACTAGAGGGAACAAGACTACAGACCACCTGAACCCCCTAAAAAACCTGGAAGAAATGAGACTAAAAGACACCTGAACTCTCTAATAAGTACAATAGCAAAATACTCAGACACTATGTGTCCTAATAGAATGAAGCATGAAGTATATGATATCATCTGGGATAAATTTTTGCCAGGAATATTTAACTTGGTTCTAATCAAAGCTTGAGTTCTAATGTCAAGTTTGTATGAAACACAAGAGATAAAAATATGTTAAACAATACCAGACATTTCTCGAATGTGCGACATTCTACAGAAAAATTTATTTATTTATTACAGTAAGTCAGTATCATTTTTTAAAAAAGAAGTAAGAAGGAAACATGCAAATTAAAAGAGACTTAAAAGATATAATAACCAGAGTCTATAAACATTTTTGAATTCTGGTTCAATGTAAAAGACATTTGGGGGACAATTGAGGAAATTGAATGTAAACTGGGTATTAAGAGATAATTAGGATTTATTGTTAATTTTGTTACATGGGATAAGGTTATGGGACTACTTTAAGAAATTAATTTATTTTTTTGGTTTCATTTGAAACAATTAATTATGAAATAATATAATGTCTATAGTTACTTTTAAATATCTTATAAAGATGTGGATCAATTTCCAGTAATGAAGGAAAATGAAATGATCATGAGAACCCCCACAGACAACAACTCTAAAATACTGAATAAAATTTAAAATGAGATGATTAAAAGATTGTGAAAAGCGTTCAAACACAAACAAAAGCAGTAGGAAAGTTTAGTTTTTAAAAATCGCGACTGAGAAAGTTAAGAATTTTGAATTTGTGGCTATTCAACCCATGGTTCTGTGGCTGAAGTGCAGAAGGAGAAACAGCGTTGTTAGCTGAAAGTGCCAGAGATGGAGTTAGACTTGGAAACTAACTGGAAATTTAAAGGGGGCAATCAGAGTGGCATCAGAGCGTCAGAAGGAGTGAGGCCAAATTCAGCGTAAAAATTGTCCAAATCCCAGGCTGGCTACTAAACTATGTATAAGTCCCTAGTGAAAAGAGTTATTGGAGACAAGAGGAAATTTTATTTTTAGAATTTAAACAAAATCAGGATTCTGAATTTGATACTTTTCTTAACTGAGGGCATTCCCCAACCACATGCAGCTTAGCTGAAGAAAGCTGAAGCTGCACAGATATGACGAACCTAAAGCAGGTGGTCATTGTAAGGGTGAGGGAGTGCGAGAGGGTACACATGGACAGGAGAGATCAGAGAATAAAGGGTGAGTCACATCTGCGCCAAAATCCTTCGATGGCTAAAAAACTTTGCAGACATGGGAATAACCATGAAAAATAGGTTAAAAGCCTCCACATGGAAGCTTTAAAAGCAGGTAGCAGCTATGTGTAGAGCATATAAAATCTTAAGTTTGAATCCAGGCAAGTTAACTACCTACTAGAACAAAAAACCTGATAATACCCTCAGATTACTTAAAGATGCAAAGAAATAGAAAACCATGAGCTATATTCAAGAAGCATGGCAATCAATAGAAACTGGTCCTAATTTGGGCCAGATGAATTTAGCAAGTAAAGAAATCAAAGCAACAGTAAGTCCCCTATATACAAGAGTTAGAGCTGAAAACCTTCTTTTTTCTTTTTTCTTTTCTTTTTTTTTTTTTTTTTTTGAGTTACAGTCTCACTCTGTCGCCCAGACTGGAGTGCATTGGCCGCTCCCGGCCACCGCAGCCTCGACCTGCTGGGCTCCGGCGATCCTTCCGCCTCAGCCTTCCGAGTAGCCGAAACTAGATGTGAACAAGTGTTCATGAGTCCAATCACATAAGTTAATTCACATGTCTGGTGTATACCGTCACATGCTATATTGTAAGATTAAAAATCCATTCTTTATTTTTTGTGTTTTTCTATGTATTATTTGTGTGAAAATTTCTATAAACCTATTACAGTACTATATTACATAGACGATTGTGTTGGTTGGGTACCTAGACTAACTTTGTTGGACTTATGAAAAATTTAGACTACAAACACACTTTTAGAACAGAACTCGATCGTATGTAGAAAACTTGCTGTATTTTAAATATGCTTAAGTAATTAACAGAAAATATACGAGATTAAAAGAAAATTTGCTAGCAATAATATAAATTTTCAACAGAAAAGTAGAAATTCTTATTTTTAAAAGATATTAAAAGGCTGAAAAGTAGCCGGGCTCGGTGACTTAGCCTGTAATCCTGGGCTTTGGGAAGCCGAGGTAAGTGAATTGCCTGAGCCCACGGGTTCGAGACCCGCCCGGGCAACTTGGCGAGACCTCATCTCTACAATAAATCAAAAAAATGAGCCGGGCGTGGTAGCGTATGCCTGTAGTTCCAGCTACTTGGAAGGCTGAGGTGGAAGGATCGCTGGATCCCAGCAGGTCGAGACTGCGGTGGCCGGGAGCAGCCACTACACTCCAGTCTGGGTGACAGAGTGAGACTCCAACTCAAAAAAAAAAAAGCTGAAAAGTAAACAACTGAAATTAGAAGTGGCTAAATGAGCTGAAGAGCCAACAGAAGGTGAAAAAAAGAAATGTAATTGAAGACAGATCCATAGAAATTGCCTTACCTGGAAAAGACAGAGGAAAAAAATATTAGATAAAAAAGTAACAATACCTCAGAAAACTCTGGAAGCAATATGAAGAGGTCTAAATAGGTATAATTGGAATCCTTATAGGAGATTTTAAAAAGAAAAAAAATTAATATCTGAAAACATTAAAAAATTGGATAGAAAACATTAGTTTTTAGATCCAAGAATCTCAGTAAGTTCCAGTTTGAATTAACAAACAGAAAATTACCCCATCTACATCATAGTTAAATTTCTGAAAGTCAACGATAAAGAGAAAATATTTAAAGCAGCCAGAGAAATATATATTACATACACGAAAGCCACAATAAAATTAATGTCTAACTTCTCATCAGAAATGATGGAAGCCAGAAGAAACTGAAATGGTGCTGAAGGAAAAAATTATTAATAAAGAATTCTATATCCAGCAAAGTTATTATTCAAATAAAAATAACAAAAAAGACATTTTTAAATAAATAAAAATTGAGTGGATTTATTTCTAGGGGAAGAGAAAAGAGCCACTAGAAGTCTAAAGAGAAATGTTATTAAATGGCAACTATTCAGATCAGCAGAATGAAGAACCTCATAAGGAAATATGTGGTAAATATGAAAAACTGGTAGACAGGGAAATAAATAATTTGTTTTCTCTTAATTCCTCTAAAATAAATGTTGCTTGAAGTAAAATATAATAGGTTTATGGCATACATACAAGAATCACATTTAATAAAAATAATACTGGGAGGCTGACAAATAAAAATAGGCAGTTGACCAGGCACAGTGACTCTTGCCTATAATTCCAGCACTTTGAGAGGCCAAGGTAGGAGGATTGCTAGAGACCAGTTCAAGATCAGCCTGGGCAACACAGAAAGATCTCATTTCTAAAAAATAAATGTTAAAAAAATAGACTGTTTTAACATTGCTATAGTTTTCTCTGAAGTAATTATTAACTCTGAATTGATTGAGGCTAATTTTAAGGTGTATATTGTAAACCCTACAGCAACCACTGAAATGATAATATAGAGAGATACAACCAAAAAGCCAGTGAAGAAATTAAAATGGAATATTAAAAAATAACTGAGTGCCCCAAAAATATATGGAAAAGAAAGGACAAAGAACAAAAGCGAGCAAAAACAATATAAAACAAACAGCAAAAATGTCAAAACTAAAACTACCATGTTAGTAATTGTAGTAAGTATAGGTAGACTAAATATCAATCAAAATGCAGAGATTGGCAGAATAGATTTAAAAACAAAAGGCAACTATATGTTATCTACAAAAGATGCAATTTATTTATTTTTTAAGTACCAGCCAAGAAGCAATGAAAAAGATGCAATTTAAATGCAAAGTTACAAACACACACACTAGAAAGAGATATGCTATACAAAAAGAAAGCTTAAGAGACTTGGAATGGCATATTAAATCAGATAAAATAGATATCAAAGGAATCAAGGGAATATTGCTATGTACAATGATTTTTTTTTTAAGTTCAATATATCAGGAAGAAAAAACAGTTATAAATATCTGTGTGCCTAATAAAAGAAATTCAAAATATGTAAAATATTAACAGAAGAAACAAGTTCAAATCATCTTTAAGATTCTAACACACCCTCTTCAGTAGTTTATAGAGAAACTAGAAAAAATCATTTGTATAAGTAGAAAAAACCTGAATGACATTAGCAACCATCTTTACTTAATTGACATATTTAGAACACAACATCCAGCAACTGCAGAATACACATTCTTTTGAAGTGTACATAGAGCATCACCAACATGAATCATATGCTGGGACATAAAACAAAGTCTCAACAGATTTCAAAATATTTAAATCTTATATAGTAGGCTTTCTGACCACAACAAAATTAAGCTAAAAGTTAGCAAAAATAAAACATTTAGAAAAGCTTCAAATATCTGAAAATTAAACAACTCTAAATAATCCATGGATCAGAAACAAACACACAAAAAATTAGAAAACATTTCAACTAAATGAGAGTTTGCTGTTGATATACAGCAAAATCAATATTCAGAGGAAAAATATAACATTAAATGCTTATGTTAGAAGGGTACAAAGGCTTCAAACCAGTGATCTAACCTTTCATCTAAAAACTGGGGAGAGAAAAAGCAAATTACATGTACAGTAAGTAGAAGGAAGAATGATAAATCAGTGAAATAGAACACAATTAAACAATAGAAAAAAATCAGTAACTTTAGGAGTACAAGTGGCTTTTGGTTACATGGATGTATCATACAGTGGTGAAGAAGTCTGGGTTTTAAATGTACCCATCACTCCCACTAGTGCACATTGTACTCAACAGGTGATTTTTTATTTCTCATCCTTCCCTTCCCTTCCCCTTGAACTGCCAATGTCTCCCCTACCATTCTATATGCCTTTGTAGATCCATAGCTTAGCTTACAAGTGAGGACATGCAGTATTTGTTTTGTCATCCCTTCATTACTTCATTTAGGATAGTAGTCTCCAATTCCATCCAAGTTGCTGCAAAAGATGCTATTTTGTTATTTTCATGCCTGAATACTATTCTATTACATATATAAATATATATAACGTATGTTACATATATACCACCTTTTCTTTATCCACTGATCTGCTTTTTGTTAACCACAATTTTTTTATTCATTCATCAGCTGGTGGACATCTAGGCTACTTTTAGAACTTGGCTGTTGTGAATAACGCTGCAACGAACATCGGTGTATAGATAGCTCTATGAGGTGATGATTTTATTTCCTTTGGATATAAATCCAGAAGAGGGATTGCTGGGTCATATGGTAGTTCTATTTTTAATTTTGGAGGGAAATTCGATACTGTTTTCTGTAATGGCTTTACCAATGTACATTTCCACCAACAGTATGCAAATGTTTCTCTTTTTTTCTTTATTCTTTTTATGTATTTTAATAGCTTTAGGGATACAGATGGTTTTTAGTCACATGGCTGCTTTGTATATTGGTGAAGAAGTCTAGGCTTTAAGTAGCCCCATCACCCCCGTTAGTCCACATTGTACCCAATAGGTAATTTTTCATCCCTTCCTCCCTCTGCGTTCTCCTCTTTCTAAGTCTCCAATGTCCTTTATGCCATTCTATATGCCTGTGCAGACCCTTAGCTTAGCTTCACTTATAAGTGAGAACATGCAGAATTTGATTTTCCATTTCTGCATTGCTTCATGGAAAATGGTCTCTAATTCCATCCAAGTTGTTGCAAAAGACATTATTTTGTATTTTATTATGCCTGAATAGCATTCATGGCATAATATTCATTAACCACTGATCAGTTGATGGGCATTTAGGTTGATTCCATATCTTTGTGATTGTGAATTGTGCTGCTATAAACATGCAGGTGCAGTATCTTTTTGTATAAATATCTCTTTTCCTTTGGGTAGATACCAAGTATTGGGATTGCTAGATTGAATAGTAGATCTACTTATAGTTCTTTGAGAAATCTTCATACTGATTTCCATACAGTTTGTTTGAATTTGCATTCCCACCAATATAAGTGTATAAGTGTTCCCTTTTCACTGCATCTGTGCCAACATCTATTGCTTTTTTGTTTTTTTGTTTTGTTTTTTGAGTTGGAGTCTCACTCTGTTGCCCAGACTGGAGTGCAGTGGTCGCCCCCAGTCACTGCAGCCTCGACCTGCTGGGCTCCAGCGATCCTTCCGCCTCAGCCTTCCAAGTAGCTGAAACTACAGGTGCACGCTACCACGCCCGGCTAATTTTTGATTGATTGTAGAGATGAAGTCTTGCCAAGTTGCCCAGGCGGGTCTCAAACCCGCGGGCTCAGGCAATCCATTCACCTCAGCCTCCCAAAGGCGCAGGATTACAGGCTGAGCCACCGAGCCTGGCATCGCTTTTTTGTTTTTTGATAATAGTCATTCTACTGGTGTAAGGTGGAATCTCATGGTGGTTTTAATTTGCATTTCCCTGATGACTAGTGCTGCGGAGTATTTTTTCATGCTTGTTGGACACTGGTACATATTCTTTTGAGAGATGTTTGTTCATGTTACTTGCTCCCTTTTTAATGGGGTTATTTCCTCTTTTTCTTGCTGATTTGTTTGAAATCTTTGTAGATTCTCGATAGTAGACATTTGTCAGATGTATTGTTTGTGAATATCTTCTCCCATTCTACAGGTTTTCTATTTACTCTGTTAATTATTTCTTTTGCTGCACAGAAGTTTTTCAATTTAATTAAGTGCCACTTTTTTATTTTTGTTTTGGTAGCATTGGCTTTTGGAGTTGTAGCCATGAATTCTTTGCCTAGGCCAATGTCCAGAAGAGGTTTTTTTTTTTCTTTTAGGTTTTATTCTAAGATTTGTTTGGTTTCAGGCCTGTCATTCGGTCTTTAATCCATCTTGAGATAATCTTTGTATATGATGAGAGACCAGGATCTAGTTTCACTATTTTGCATGTGGCTATCCAATTTTCCCAGCACCATTTGTTAAATACAGTGTTCTTTCCCTTCTTTCCCAGTGGATGTTTTGTCTGCTTTGTCAATGATCCATTGGTTGTAGGTATTTAGGTTTATTTCTGTATTCTCTATGCTCTCTCGTTGGTCCATATGTTTGCACTTGTACCAAACTGGTTCTTTTCAAAAATTAATAAAATTGATAAATTTCTAGCTGGGATAATCAAGAAAAAAAGAGAGGCGGGGAGAGAGAGAAGAAGAAGAAACCAATTACTGATTATCACTTCAAACCTATGGATTTTAAAAGGTTAATAAGAAAATATTATAAACAACTTCATTTTTCAATAAATTTTTCAAAATAGATTATATGGACACATGTCTTGAAAATCACTAATTATCCAGGCTCTCTCAAGAAAAAGTGAATAAATTGAAAAGTCTTTATCTATTAAAGAAATTAAATTCAGAATGTTTAAAACCTTTTTTGCAAAGAAAACTTAAACTTAGAAATATTACTGGTAAATTCTAAGAAAGAATATGCCAACTCCAAAAACTCTTCCAGAAAATAATGAGAAAACACTTCCCAATTCTTTATTTGACTAGCATCACATAAATACCTAAACCAGCCTACAAAATTACCAAAAAATTAACACTACAGATCAATATTCCTCATGAACACAGACACAAAGACCCTTAACAAAATGTTAGCAAGTGCAACAATATATAAAAGAAATAACACATGATCGTGTACAAGGCTTTACCACAAGATGCAAAGTTGGATTAGCATTCAAAACTCAATCAATACAACCATATAAACAGAGTAATGAGGAAGACTATGACAATCTCAATACATAGAAACAAAACATTTAAACAAAAATTCAATTTCTATTTATGGTAAAAAAAAAATTATGGTAAAGCGAGATTAGTAGGAAACTTCCTTAACATGATAAATACTATCCATTAAGAAAGAAAGAAAGAAAAAACTACTGCTAACAGCACACATAATGGTAAAAGACTGAAGGCTTCTTTTGCTTTTCTCCTGAAATTGGGACAAGGGAAGTATGTTCACACTCATCTATTCAACATTGTACTAGGGGTCCTAGCCAGTGCAATAAGAAAAAAAACAATAAGAAGAAGGATGAAGGAGGAGCAGTAGGAGGAGGGGAAAGAGGAAAGGGAAAGAAATAAAAAACAGACAGATTAGGAAAAAAAAAAAGTAAATCTGTCTTTGCTCACTGAGTATGATTATCCATGAAAAAAAGCCCTAAGCAATCTACTCCTAGAACTAATAAGTGAGTTCAGCGATGTCACAGGATACAATATACAACATTAACTGTGTTTCTATCTACTAGCATGAAAAGTTGACCACTGAATTTTTTAAAGTACCATTTGCAATGCATCAAAATTATAAAATATTTAAGCATAAATTTAGCAAAAGATGTGCTATGCTTGTCCATTGAAAACTATACAATATCATTAAGAAAGTTAAAGGAACCCTAAGTAAATGGACAACAATACCTTGTTCATGACTCAATATTGTTAAAATGTCAAATCCATCCAAATTGATCAGCACAATACCCATGGAAATCCTAACAAACATTTTTTAGAAATGTATAAATTAATCCTAAAGCTTCTCATGGAACTGCAAAGGAACCAAAACAGCCAAATGATTTTGAAGAGAAAGAACAAAGCTAAGGACCTACATTGTATTTTTCAAGGCTTACTACAAAGCTATAGAAACACAACAGTTGTAGTTCTGTCATAAAAGATAGATATGTAGATCAATGAAACAGAACACAGTCCATAAATATTTCTACATATATGTAGTAAATTGATTTTTGACAAAGGTACCAAAATTATTCTATGGGAAAATGATTGTTTTTTCCTAACAACAGTGCCAAAACAATTGAATGATCATATAAAAAAAAAAAAAACTTGAATCTTTACCTAATACCGTATATATAACTTAATTTAAAGTGGAAAACTGTAGAACTTGGGTACAATTTGGAGATCTGGGTTTAGACAAAATTTCTTTGCTATCCTATCAGGAAACATGAACTATATAAACAAATTAATAATTTGGAATTCATCAAAATTTAAAAATTTTGTTCCTCAAAATCAAAAGAAAATTTTAAAATAGCCACAAACTGGTAGAAAATATTTGCAAAACACACACCTGATAAAGGACATGTCTCCAGAATATATAAAGAACCCTTAGTAAAACTCAATAATAAGAGGACAAACAACCTAATGTTTTTAAATGGGCAAAGATTTAAACAGACACTTGACAAAAGATGATATATGATGGCAAAAAGTACACAAAAAGATGCTAAATACAACTAATTATTAAAGTAATGCAAATTAAAACGCTATATCACCAGACACTCACTAAAATGACTGAAATAAAAGCACTGACATAATCAAATACTAGTGAAACAACGGAACTGTCATTCATTGCTGGTGAGAATGCAAAATGGTCACTTTTGCAAATAGTTTGCCAGACTTTTATAAAATTGAACACACACTTGTTATATAACTTAAAACCTCCACTTCTGTGTATTTACCCAAGAGAAATGTAACATAAATGTCTACACAAAAACATTAAGCCAAACGTTCATAACAGATTTATTCAGAGTAGCCAAAAACTGGAAATAAACCAAATATATATTAGCTACAGAATGGAAAACTTCAGTATACCCATATGATGGAACACTACTCAGGAATAAAAAGAAAAAAATGTTGATATGTGTAATGACATGTATGAATCTCAAAAACATTATGTTAAGTGAAAGAAGTCAGACACAAAATACTACATGGCCATTTATATGAAATTCTAAAAAAGACAAAACTGTAGAGAAAATAAGTCAGTGGTTTACTGAGGCTTTGCTGGAGGAAAAAAAATTGACTGCAAATGGTCATGAGAAAATTTTAGAGTGATGGAATTTTCTCTAGATCCTCGTGCTTGTTACCTGACATTTGCCATTTGTTAAATGTCATAAAAAGTATCCAACTCGCATTGAAGATTTTTACTATATGTAAATTATACTTTAATCAAAAATAAAAATAAACCTGAGTAATAAAGTTGCTTAAATTTAAAACATGAAATAAATATAGTGAGATATTAATAAATACTAATACATTTTTAAATCTAGAAAATGCATATGAAAGGTTCATTATAATATTTGTTTTACTCTTTGCATTTCTCTGTATTTTGTAAGCGTTTGTAAAAATATTTTAAGAAAGTTGTTGATATTTTGTGTAAAGTCATCTAAATGGGCCAGGCTCGGTGACTCAGCCTGTAATCCTGCACCTTGGGAAGCCGAGGTGAGTGAATTGCCTGAGCCTGCGGGTTCAAGACCCGCCTGGGCAACTTAGCGAGACCTCATCTCCACAATAAATCAAAAACTAGCCGGGCGTAGTAGCGCACGCCTGTAGTTCCAGCTACTTGGAAGGCTGAGGCGGAAGGATCGCCAGAGCCCAGCAGGTGGAGGCTGCGGTGGCCGGGAGCGGCCACTGCACTCCAGTCTGGGTGACAGAGTGAGATTCAACTCAAAAAAAATAAATAAATAAAATAAAGCATCTACATGAACACTAATAATTTTTAAAGTCTTAGAAAGTTTTTAATATTCATCATGTTCACAGCCACATCTAGTGACTCCTTGGAATGAGTTTATTACCCCAGCTGAGTCTGAACTGACACATCTTGAAGCTGCCCCACTAAACCACCTTTAAAAACAGTCTCTAGAAAAAGGGAAAGCCAGGTAGTAATATCACTGGTGCTATTTTAACAGAGTAAATAATGTCTTACTGACTCAGTTTGGTTTTCTTTTCTTTTTTAAGTGTAAAACTTAGTAGAAGTTTTTTTTTTCGTGTTTTCTCATATTTATTTTGAATGGCTTTCTTTTTAGCATGACTATTCATGGTTTTTTTAATTGATCTGCTGATCGTCTTATTTTTAGAAAACAAAGGAATAAAGAAGGCATTTCAATCCTCTCACTTCTGAAACAGCCCTAAAAAACTGAGTGAAGCAGAGAAAAATACAAAGGCTGGCGGTTAGCAATTATTAAGAGTCTTCGTTTAAAAAAAAAAAAGAAAGAAAACTCCCTGAAACTCCATGA
This sequence comes from Cephalopachus bancanus, assembly GCA_027257055.1. Taxonomy (NCBI): domain Eukaryota; kingdom Metazoa; phylum Chordata; class Mammalia; order Primates; family Tarsiidae; genus Cephalopachus; species Cephalopachus bancanus. Next base: position 6,628,864 of record JAPVLO010000058.1, read on the forward strand.
TATATTAAATACTCATTAAAATTAATGAGAATGGTTTTATTCTTAACTGTGGAGGGAAAAAATGTAATGCATGGTTCAGATAGAAAAATTTTTAGTCTTGCAAGTGTTCGTGGTGTTAAGAAATCTGGAGGGACCATCTGAGAGACAGTGAGAATGTGTAGAGCTGTGTTAAGAAAAAAATAAAATTGTTAAGAGTATGATGGGTAAGAAGAAAAATGATATCACAGTCTTTCTACTTCTGCCTTCCTGCCACAGTCTCATAAGCTAACATTCTCAAGTGAAGCTCTCTTCTGGAAGCTTAAACAAAATCATTATTTCTTCATGTCAGATACATCAAAACATATTTTCAAAGGCAGAATTTTTCTGGTTATCTATTCATCATGGTGAAAATTATCAGTACTTAATGTTGGGGGAAATCATTTACTAATAAACTCATGTTTATGTTTTCAAGTAAACAACTTTCCTTTAAAAAACGAAGTCACGTTATATCTAAAATTTCTCATTTTGTCCTCTTTCTCTGGCTTAGTAAAAGAAAAAAAGGAGGTGGGAAGAAATAAAGCTCTTGTAACTTATTAACTATTGAAGAAGTTAACTATATCACTCCCAACAGAAGAGAGAAAATATGTTACCTGAGAAATGAGAAAGACTAAGAAAGTAGCTAAAATCTGGGTCTTTTGATTTAGACTGCAATCTCCCATTCAATGCCATTGGATCCTTTTAGCAAAGAGTTTTCCTATAATGTCTCAAACATAGTGGAAGCACTCTAGAAATCCTCTTCTGAAGTCCTTCACTTATACCCCTGAGGCTGTAAGTATTTAACAACCTAGAAATTTAATGGCCACTCAGATAACTTTTTCCCCTTGGGACTAACAAGCTACCACTGACTTTTGCTTGCCTCCTTTTACAAAACAATATATCATGAAGAGACATATGGAAATTCCAACATCAGGGACTTCATATCAGTGTATATGTGTTTTTTTATTATTAGATAAGTACTTACCACATGCTAGTAAAAAGAAATTACAGAAAAATCACACACAGCATTTTTTTTTTTTAGATAGCATCTTACTGTCACCCAGGTTGGAGTGTGTGATCATAGTTCGCTGCAACCTCAAACTCCAGAACGATCTTACCACCTCACCCTCCCAAATAGCTGGAACTATAGGCATGCATCACCACACTCGACTAATTTTTTTAATTATTTTTTGTAGAGATGAGATCTTGCTCCTGACTTCAGGCAATCCTCTTGCTTTGACCTCCCAAAGTGTTAGAATTTCAGGTGTGAAGCCACCACACCCAGTCGCATTTTAAAAGTGTATTTTCTACATAAAATTAACAGGATAATATCAAAAACAGTTTTATCTCACAATGCGATAGGGAAAAAAATCATCAAATATTTAGTGAGAACACTATGTAAATGTCATTGGACTAGACACTGTGTAACTTACAGAAACATTTGCCTGCCCTTAGGAAGAGTACTGCTCTGTTAAAGAGAAAGACCTACAGACCTAAATCTCAAGGCAGCAGCAGAAGAGGAACCATGAAGTGAATTCATGAATAAATGCTAAAAGCAAGGTGCCAATAAGTACAGTGCTCTTTCAGAAAAAGTAACAGCTGTATTATATGGAAAAGTCTGTGAACTACTCAGTGTATATCAGCATTGGTTGCAAACCATGCTTTTTGAGAACTTTATTGAATTCAAATTAGTCCCACTTGGTGTGAAATCAGGCTCTTCCATCTGGACTCTCAGCATTAGCATTAGTAAAAATGAAAATAATACTTTATCATCTATTTGTTATGAGGATTAAATCAAATAACATAAACAGAGTGTATCTCAAATACTTAGAATATGATATTTTTTCGAGTTAGAAACTATTGTATGGTAGCACGCACCTGTAGTTCCAGTTACTTGGAAGGCTCAGGCGGAAGGATCGCTGGAGCCCAGCAGGTCGAGGCTGCGGTGGCCGGTAGCGGCCACTGCACTCCAGTCTGGGCGACAGAGTGAGACTCCAACTCAAAAAAAAAAAGAAACTATTGTATTTACCAAGGTTACTGGGTCCCAAGTATTGACACTGGGATTCCTGTTCCTTGGATCTGGTTATTCTAGACCCAAACCCTTAGCCATGTAGACTGCTGCAGAAATCTTCCTTATGCTTCTATCCCCACCAATATGGACAGGAAATACTGCCGACACTTCCCCCTTAACCTGGATGCTACATTAAAATTCCACTGACCCTGTAGAATAGAGTCCTTCCCATGACTGTCACAGAGTGCTTCCTTGTGTTTCTATCCCTACCAGTCTGGACAGGAAGCACAGCCAATTGCTCACCCTTCTGGATGTCACAGTAAAATCTACTGGCCCATAAGCAGAGGTTGTTTGTTTCAAAGATGGTTTGGGGAGAGAGGATCACCACCACCCTAAATTCCAAAGTTCCAGTGTCTCCACCAAAGTCCCTCCAAATTATCATGTGGTCTATGAAACAACAGAGGACTGGTTTATCAAATGCTGCCTGAGATGAATTCCCTTTTTTCAGTAATTTTTTCCCTGAATCCATCCTGTATATGCTGCATTCTGCTAGCTATCAGGAGTGGGTTTGAAAGTGGTCCCAGTTCTTTTTTGTGTGACCAGACTTCCCTCAGTGTCAGCAATGGAAGGGTCTGATCCCCAAACAGTGCCCTGATTGGACAGGGGGACCTGGATTGCTCGGGGAACCCTGCTCAGATTTCACCCTGAGACTCATCTCCTGCTCCCAGGTCTAATCCAGGGGATCGAGTCACCATTCTACTGCTCTGTCTTATCCCTGAAAGCCTAGTTGCCTCTTCTTTGCCCTTTTGGAATCCATTTCACTAACAGCAAGAACTTGAGGGTTATCGCAAGCCTGAGCTTCTCCAGAGAATGTTGCTATAAGCTTTTCACGCCCACAGAAGCATATTCTAGCATAGCCTGAATCTTTCAAGTGGTATTCCATAGCATCTTTTGGTATAGTCTCCTGAAAAAAAGTCTCACATTTGTGCATATATGAAGTCTTTATCCTAGGATGTGGTCAGGAATTGTCCAAAAAGTGTCTCAGAAACTTTGAATTAACCAAGTATTGGTTTGAATATCATCAGGCATTCTGCCATAGAAACAGACCCTGGCAGACATGAAGCCACTTATAATCCCTAATATCAGACCCAACAGACTTTTTTTCATTAATGATGCTTCTTCATCCCTGTGGTCTCCAAGGCTCTTCCATGCCGCTTTAACAACTGCTCAGAACTGCCTTCTCTCTGAAGCACCAAAGTCCTCAAAAAGCCTGTGATTTGAAGAAAGGAGTCCCAATTATTTGTTTTTTTGTTTTTTTGTTTTTTGAGTTGGAGTCTCACTCTGTCGCCCAGACTGGAGGGCAATGGCCGCTCCCAGCCACCGCAGCCTTGGCCTGCTGGGTTCCGGCAATCCTTCCGCCTCAGCCTTCCAAGTAGCTGGAATTACAGGCATGCGCTACAATGCCCGGCTGATTTTTTGATTTATTGTAGAGATGAGGTCTCGCTGCCCAGGCGGGTCTCGAACCCGCGGGCTCGGTCATTCCACTCACCTCAGCCTCCCAAAGGCGCGGGATTACAGGCTGAGCCACCGAGCCAGGCAGGAGTCCCAATTATTTACAAGCAGTCTAGTCCTCAGAAAAGTTGGTTTCATCACCTGAAGCAGTTAATAATAAGAGCTTGCTACATAACAAAAATAATTAATAATACTTTACATGTATCATGTAAGCCTCATAATATACTTGTTATTTATTGGTACACCTCCATTTCCCAAGTGAGGAAAGCAGGACATTGAAAAGTTAAGTTTCTCAAGAGACAGAGGTAGAATTCACAGACACTCCCTGGAGCTATACAACAGAGAATTACCAGAATTCAAAACCAATGGCCCTGCTCCCGAATCAGCCAAAACATGTCTGCCATGCACTTCTAAGAGTCTTTTATTTTTCAAATAAAATTGACTATCATTTGAGGCTAAGTCATACAGCAACTCCCAGCATCCTTCTGCACTGCTTTCTCTATAGGAAATTTTTTTCTAGGGCTTCAACAAGTAACATTGCAAAACACTGAGTACGCACGGTTCTCCATGAGAAACATCCAGAGCCCAACATATCATCCCATAAAACCTATAGAACGGAACTCATCATAAGTCTCACAACTTTCCAAAAAGCTGCAGTGGGACTCCCAGATGTGCCCAATTCCCTTGCATCACATGTCCAGCTGTCTGACACAGTGAGATGCATTTCTGGCTCAGTCTAGGGTCCATCATGATCATCTAGATCATCAATTTCATACAAAAAAAGATGCTTCAGATGACAAAGACTCTTTCTAAATAAAAAACTAGAAATCTTGATAAGTCATATTTCTGTAGTTTTGTGGTAGTTTAGAGTCTATTCTGTGATTTTTCTGTGTTCTTTGGGATTATTTTCTTTTTTTCTATTTTAAAGATGTAGGGTACAATTCAGGGTTAGGTATACAAATGCTCATTATGCAGGTATCCTTGTTGATGAGGTGTGCCCCTCCCTCCCCTGACAGTTTCCTTCAACTGCCAATTCTACCCCTCCTCCCCTGGCAATTTCCCACTGCTGCCAATCCCTTTCTTATAGTATTATGATAATTGTTCAAGGTTCGCTTATGAGTGAGAACATATGGTACTCTGCTCTTTTGTTTCTGTGATAGATCACTGAGTGTGATTGACTCTAAATCCATCCAAGTTGCTGCAAAGTCTATATGTTTGCCCTCCTTATGGCTGCATAGTATTCCATTGTGTATATCTATCACATTTTTTAATCCAGTCCAGTTTCGATGGGCCGCATGGTTTGTTCCATGTTTTTGCTATTGTGAATAGTGCTACAACAAACATGCACATGCTGGTATCTTTTTTAGAATTATTTGAGTTCCTCTGGGTATATCCCCAATAGAGGGATTGCTGGATCATAGGGAAGGTCAATTTCTAGTTCTTTCAGGAATCACCACACTGTCTTCCAAAGAGGTTGCACTAGTTTGCATTCCCACCAGCACTGCAGAAGCATTCCTTTTTCTCCGCGTCCTGGCCAGCATCTGTTGTTGTTTGTTCTATTGATGATGGCCATTCTTACTGGGGTTAGGTGGTATCTCAATGTGGTTTTGATTTGCATTTCTCTGATGATTAGTGAGGCTGAGCAATTTTCATGTGTCTGTTGGTTGCCCATTTATCTTCTTTTAAGAAGTGTCTGTGCATCTTTTGCCCACTTTTTAATGGGGCTGTTTGGTTTTTTTCCTCTTGGCGCATTTGAGTTCCTTGTAGATGGGATTATTTTCTAAGGCCTTGTTCTGCTACCTTGTTTTCACATACACATTGGTTGCCCTAGCTCTGCCCTAACTTAGTCTAGCCATTCACCAATTTCCACTAAACACAGACACACACACACACACACACACACACACACACACACACACACACACACAAACAAACTACTGAAGTAGTTTCAGTGAAGATTTGGAAGGAAAAGTGCTGAAATAAAAAATGCTTGGTACAAATGCCCATCTTGCTTTATTCCTTCCACCCCCTCCCATAGTAACAGTAACTCCTCCCTTTTCTGCATTCACTAACATTCCACCAAAATTCAGATCCCATCAGGGTGTGACTCATTAGCTCAAGCCATTTTTCTAAACACAATTTTTTTTCCAAAACAAAAAGAAAGAAATCTTTCAACAATTTTTTTTCAGTTCAATAAATGGTGGATTTTTCATAATGAAAAATATAGTCCAATTCAGGTACTTCTATTTCTTACTTTTGCTCTAGATGTGGGTAATTGGCAGTGAAAGCACAATAAATTAAATGCATTCATGTTCTGCTATTTCTCAAAGGTATATAAGACCATATTCTATTTTTAAGCTTTTGAAACATGCATGGTATTTCTGTGTGTATGTACGATATGGAAACTTAACTTATAAATATGTGTATGGAGCTAAAAAATCTCCCTGGCTTTTCTTTTCTTTTTTTTTTTTTTTTTTTTTGAGTTGAAGTCTCACTCTGTTGCCCAGACTGGAGTGCAGTGGCCACTTCCGGCCACCGCAGCCTCGACCTGCTGGGCTCCAGCGATCCTTCCGCCTCAGCCTTCCCAGTAGCCGGAATTACAGGCATGCGCTACCACGCCCGGCTGATTTTTTTTTTTTTTTTTTTATTGTACAGATGAGGTCTCGCTGCCCAGGCAGGTCTCAAACCCGTGGGCTCAGGCAATCCACTCACCTCAGCCTCCCAAAGGTGCGGGATTACAGGCTGACCCACGGAGCCCGGCTTAACGCAGCACCCTCCATATAAAGACACAAAGACTCAGAAAAACTGTTATAAACACTGTAACAGTTTATTACAGTGAAAAGATACAGGTTGAAAATAGCAAAGAGAAAAGGCCAATAGGGAAGAGTCCAGCAGAAAACGGACACAAACTTCCAGTTGCCTTCTCCCATTGGAGTTACACAGACACTGCATAAGTTTCTTACTACCAATGTGTAACAACATGTACTACATGTAAAGTGTTGTCAACTGGGTGAGCTCACCTGAGCCTCGGTGTCCAGAGATTTTATTAAAGGTGAGTCACATAAACATGCAACACCCATGTAACTGACTTTAGCTACTTGGTCTTTGCACCCCCACTTACAAGAGGGTAAACTGATAGTGTGGCCCACAGCCTCCAGCATGCTAAAACGTAAATCATATTGCTAGGATGAACTATGGTGTGGCCCCAAATCTCAAAGATACAAACATATCAGCTAGGAAACTCCAAAGACTCAGAGGTCCTCTGTCAGGGGCCAGGACAAGGGCCAGTCCTGAAGACATTGAGAATGGACAGCTTGAGGAACCCAGGCCTGCTAAGTTAACCCTTTCCTGCACAGCCGAATAATGGTCTCCACCAATGTCCAGGTCCTAATTTGGGAAATCAGTGAAACTTCCCTTATACAACAAAAAGGACTTTGTAGATGTTGTTGAATTGAGAATATTGAAAGGGAGCTATTATCCAGGATTAATCGGGTGAATTCTAATGGCAACCATAAGGGTCTTTATAAGAGAGAGGAAGCCGGGCTCGGTGGGTCAGCCTGTTGTAATCCCGGGCCTTTGGGAGGCTGAGGTGAGTGGATTGCCTGAGCCCGCGGGTTCGAGACCCACCTGGGCAAGCGAGACCTCATCTCTACAATAAATCAAAAAATCAGCCGGGTGTGGTAGCATGTGCCCGTAGTTCCAGCTACTTGGAAGGCAGAGGCAGAAGGATCACTGGAGCCCAGCAGGTCGAGGCTGCGGTGGCCGGGAGCGGCCACTGCACTCCAGTTGGGCGACTGACTGAGACTCCAACTCAAAAAAAAAAAAAAGAGAGAGGAAAAGGGATACTTTCCTATAGTCAGACAGAGGGCAATATGAAGACTGAAGCAAGATGCAAAGTCACTAGCTCTGGAGATGGGCCAAATAATGCAAGGAATGCAGCTAGAAAGGCAAAGAAAAGGATTCTCCCCTAGAGCCTCCAGATGGAGGATGGCCCTGCCAACACCCTTATTTCAGTCCAGTGAAACTGATTTCAGACTTCTGACCCACAGAATTATAAGAAAAGAAATGTGTCTTGTTCTAAGTCACCTAGTTTGTGCTAATTTGTTACAGCAGCCATAAGAAACTAATACACCTGGGGCCAAAACTGTGTAATGAGATCACATTGGCATTTCCATTCCTAAATCTGCTTGGAAATCATTCTTTCATTTCATTCAGCTCTAAAAGAGTGAACTATTATAGCAAGATGTCAGTATATACATGAACATGCATGCACATACTTAAAATGCAAATTATCATAAGTACAAAACATTTCAAGAATTTGAAAGCCTAAAGAAATAGCAAGCAAGCTACCCTAAACCAGATGGCTAACTAATGGATTCAGCAGTTGTCCTATAAGGATATTAAATTCAAATATCAAAAGCTGCAATATCCTGAGTACTGTGACTTGAATACAAAAAATAATTGCTAACGTCGAGATTTTTAAAAAGCAAACTAGTATGACATGAAGGGTAAGATAATCAAATGGCTTGGGAAATATCAACGAACTTTACTGTGTTCCTGGTCAGAATTACCACACCCTATAGTAAACCTTAAATCTACTCAAAATATGGTTATGTGTTTTTAACAATAGCAATACGATCACATTCTGCCCTTGATGATTTGCCCAGCTTCAGTTAACATACAGATTCACATCCTCAGTGAGTGTGGACTATATATTTTTCCAGTTGTGAGTCACATACACACATTTTAGCCATTATATCAAACCAAGTTTTTTCCCTCAAAGTACACTGGCAAATCTTTAGAGTCTTCTTCTCATTGAAATGTGTCTACTAATACTATCATATTTGTTTTTATAGTACACTAATTTATCTTATTCTCAAAACCTAAGCCAGTGGAACAAACAACAAAACAATTTTCCTGAGCTATATTTTTATGGCACAGATAAAGTTGTCAAACACTAATTTTCAAAACTAAATTAAAATCATAACTTCAAAGAGAAAGGAGGGATGCCTTTCCAATTTTCCCAATTTTTAATGTTTATGGTGCTGTGTTGTGTAAATTGATTTTTATAATATACTACACATATTACCCAATCAAATAGTTACTTCTGAATCATCAAAGTCTAAATTGTATTCAATATTATTTTAGAATTTTTCATATCATATTAAATTGTTTGAAAATTGATGGGCCATATATGGATTGTATTTTAACAATAAATAAAGCAGAATAAGCCTGGGCAACTTGGCGAGACCTCATTTTCACAATAAATCAAAAAAGTAGCCAGGCATGGTGGTGCATGCCTATAGTACCAGCTACTTAGAAGACTGAGGCAGAAGGATCACTTAAGCCCAGCAGGTCGAGGCTGTGGTGGCCATGGGCATGCCACTGCACTCCAGCCTGGGTGACAGAGTGAGACTCCGACTCAAAATAAATAAATAAACAAAATAGAATATGCATATTTTAAATCAGCTCAACTTGTGACCATTGTAGTGATTGCTCAATCAGTGTTAGTTACATTTACATGCTGATGTACTTCAGTAAGCATCCACACTCTATCAGGAACTTTGTAAACATTTCTGACAGAGTAGACCTCAATCTTCATTACTCCCATTTCATTAAAACTTTATGTGATAAATTAGGAAACAAAAGCAACAAAAATATTAGACAGCTTGGTCAATTCTCTTAGTAAGTTATTAGCAGGATCTAAACATGGTTACAAAAATACACATATTTCCAATTTGCCATGAAACATTTGAGAATATACTTCCCACTGAATACTCTTAAAATCAACAATATTTAGCTTTCTTTTTTCCTATAAAAAGTTGAAGTATTTTTAACAATCTAGGCAAGTTCATATTTACAAAAGTCACTCACCAACTACTATATCAGATCAATGAGTCTAAATTTTAGGGAAATATTAACAGTTGATCCAATTCACTAGGGTTGAAAGATATCCAATAATTATCCAGTCTCTGGAAAAGTTGTATCATTAAGTACCAAAACCATTAGACAAAATATCAGACTTCCTCCGTCATGTGAATGACTATGGCTTTATGGCCTGACCGGAGGTCATAACAACCTGCATTTCTTTCCATGCTGGTAATCCACTCTGGGTATTAAGGAGAAAAGCATCTCTTCTTGGCTGGCAGCTCTAACAACTCAAACACATAGAACCATTTCTACTGTTATTTCCATGGAACCAGATGTGAGAATTCTCAGCTATCTGTATGGCAAGTTCAATCTTTGATGGGCAAAATGAGGGTCATGAAATGGCTTAAAAACTGACTGGGACCCAGGAGAAGATTATATAAAATTGAATGAGTGTGAGGGTGACCCAAAGCCTCCTTTCCCTACTGAGTAATAGCTGCCTATTTACATATTACTGTCCACCCCAGAAGCAGGGGCTTCACAATAGCCGGAGAAGCAATGGTGATAGTGTTTTGTGTGTGAATACAGTATCTCCTCTCAGATACTACTTTCTTCTGAGGACACCAAGCAATGGATTCTTTTTTTTTTTTTTTTTTTTACCAGTTTGTTAATTAATTTATTTATTTTTTATTTTTTTTAATCAGTATTTTTTATTACGATGTTTCATTCAGTTAAGGGTTAGATATACAATTAGGTTTCATTCAGGCACCCTGTTGATAAGAGGTGTTTCCCCATCCCCAGACAGATATTTGCTACTGTTAATCCCATCTCCCTCCCCCCCCATAGTTTCCCAGTACCATAAGTCACTTTCTTATAGTATCACATTGGATGTTCAAGGTCCGTTATATGAGTGAGAACATGTGATACTTGGATCTTTGTTTCTGTGAGAGGTCACTCAGTATTATAGACTCTAGTTCCATCCAGGTTGCTGCGAAATTCATGATTTTGTTCTTTTTTATGGCTGTGTAGTATTCCATCGTGTATATGTACCACATTTTTTTAATCCAGTCTCCTTTTGATGGGCAGCATGGTTGCTTCCAGGTTCTTGTTATTGTGAACAATGCTGCAATAAACATACGTATGCAAGTATCTTTTTTATACAGTGATTTGAGTTCTTCAGGATATATTCCCAGTAGGGGGATTGCAGGATCATATGGGAGGTTGATATTTAGAGCTTTTAGGAATCGCCACACTGCTTTCCACAGAGGTTGCACTAGTTTACACTCCCACCAACAGTGTAGAAGTGTTCCCTTTTCGCCACACCCTCTCCGGCAGCTATTATTTTTTGAGTTGCTGATAATTGCCATTCTGACTGGAGTTAGGTGGTATCTCAGTGTGGTTTTGATTTGCATCTCCCTGATGATTAGTGAGGCTGAACATTTCTTCATGTGTCTGTTGGCTGCTCGGACGTCTTCCTTTGTGAAGTGTCTGTTCATATCTTTTGCCCATTTTATAATGGGGTTGTTTGTTTTTTTCTTTTCAGCATGTTTGAGTTCCTTGTAGATCCAGGAAGTTAAGCCTTTGTCAGACCTAGTGTTGGCAAATATTTTTTCCCAGTCTGTAGGCTGTCTCCCTGCTCTCTTGATGGTTTCTTTGGCTTTGCAGAAGCTTGTCAGTTTAATAAGGTCCCACTTGTCTATCTTCTCTCTTATGACCTGTGAGTTTCGGGTTTTGTTCAGGAATTGGATGCCAGTTCCGATTTCCATAGGGGAATTTCCTTCATACTTAGGTTCTTATGATTTGAAGTTTTACAATTAGGTCTCGGATCCATTTGGAGTTAACCTTTGTGCATGGGGATAGATAGGGATCCTGTTTCAATCTTCTGCATGTGGTCAGCCAGTTTTCCCAGCACCATTTACTGCATAGGTTCTCCTCTCCCCAGTGGTAGGTGGTGGAGGCTTTGTCGAAGATGAGTTGGTTGAGAAATTGAGGTTTTGCTTCTGGAATCTCAATTCTATTCCATTGATCTATATGCCTGTTCCTATACCAATACCAAGCTGTTTTGATGATTGTAGCTTTATAGTAAAGTTTGAAGTCTGGTAATGTGATACCACCTGCTTTGTTTTTTTGTTTTTTTTTTGCTGAGGATTGTTCTGGCTATTCTTGGACATTTGTGTTTCCATATGAATTCCTGTGTTGTTTTTTCTAGGTCTGAGAAGAATGTTGCTGGTAATTTGATGGGTATTGCATTGAATTTGTAGATTGCCTTAGGTAAGATGGACATCTTCACAATGTTGATTCTTCCAATCCATGAGCATGGGACATTTTTCCACTTGTTTGTGTCATCTTTGATTTCTTTGAGCAGTGTTTTGTAGTTTTCATTGTAAAGGTCTTTCACGTCTCTGATTAGGAAGATACCAAGGTATTTCTTTTTTGTGTGTGACTATTGTGAATGGAATTGTGTTTTTTATTTGGGTTTCTGTTTGTTTATTATTGGTGTAGAGAAATGCAATTATCTTTTGTACATTTATTTTGTATCCTGAGACTTTGCCAAAGGCCTTTATCAGTGTAAGGAGGTTTTTGACAATTCTCTTGGATTTTCAAGGTACGCAATCATATCATCTGCAAAGAGACATAACTTGACTTCCTCTTTTCCTATTTGGATACCCCTGATTGCCTTCTCTTCTCTTATTGCTCGAGCCAGGACTTCCAATACTATGTTGAACAGGAAGGGTGAGAGTGGGCATCCTTGTCTTGTTCCAGTTTTCAGGAGAAATGGTTCCAATTTTTGTCCATTTAGGAGTATGCTGGCTGTGGGTTTCTTGTAGATGGCTTTTACTATTTTGAGGTATGTTCCCCGTATGCCTAGATGTTCAAGGGTTTTTATCCAGAAGGGGTGCTGGCTTTTATCAAAAGTTTTTTCTGTATCTAGTGATATAATCATGTGGTTTTTGTTTTGACATCTGTTGATGTATTTAATTACATTTATGGTTTTACGAATGTTGAACCAGCCTTGCATCCCAGGGATGAAGCCTACTTGGTCATGATGGATGATTTTTGAGATGTATTGCTGAATTCGGTTTGCTAGGATCTTGTTGAGAATTTTAGCATCTATGTTCATCAAAGATATTGGCCTGTAGTTCTCTTTCTTTGTTGGATCTTTACCTGGCTTGGGTATCAATGTGATGTTGGCTTCGTAAAATGATTTGGGGAGAGTTCCATCTTTTTCAATCGCCTGGAATACCTTCAGTAGGATTGGTATCAGCTCCTCCTTAAATGTCTTGTAGAATTCTGCTGGAAAGCCATCTGGACCAGGGCTTTTTTTTGTAGGAAGTTTTCTTATTACGTAGTCGATTTCCTTGATTGTTATTGGTCTATTTAGGGTCTCAATTTCTTCTTGTTCCAATCTAGGTAGGTTGTGTGATGTCAGAAAGTCCTCCATTTCCTTAAGGTTTTCAAGTTTGTTTCCATACAAGTGTACGTAGTAGTCTGTAATGATCTTTTGTATTTCTTCAGGGTCAGATGTGACTTCATCTTTTGTGTTTCTGATTGTGCTTATTTGGGGTTTTTCTTGTTTTTTCTTGGTCAGTCTAGCTAGGGGATCATTGATGTTGTTTATCCTTTCGAAGAACCAGCTTTTTGTTTCATTGTTTTTTTTGTATTATCTTTTTGTCTTCTATGTCCTGGATTTGGGCTTTTATTTTGGTGATCTGGATTCTTCTGCTGAAATTAGGGCTTTTGTAGTCTTGCTTTTCCAGCTTCCTTAGGTGGCTTGTTAGGCTGTTAATTTGTGTTCCTTCCATTTTCTTCATGTATGTTTGTAGGGATATAAATTCCCCTCTTACTACAGCTTTTAAGGTGTCCCGGAGATTTTGGTAAGATGTTTCTTCATTTTCATTTGTTTCCAGGTATCTTTTGATCTCTGTTTTCATTTCATCATAGACCCAGGAGTTGTTTAGCATCATGCTGTTTAGTGTCCATGTCTTTGTGGGTTTGGGCGAGACCTTGTTGGTGTCGATATTTATTTTTATTCCACTGTGGTCCAAGAAGGTGCATGGTAGAATTTTGATCCTTTTAAATTTGTTTATTCTTGATTTATGTCCAATTATGTGGTCGATCTTAGAATATGTTCCATGCAGTGATGAGTAGAATGTGTATTCTGTGGTCTTTGGATGGAGTGTTCTGTAGGTATCAATTAAGTCCATTTGGTCCAGAGTCTCATTGAGGTTCCAGGTCTCCTTGCTGATTTTTTGTCCTGATGATCTGTCTAGGGTTGTGAGTGGGGTATTAAAGTCCCCAGTTATGATGGTGTTGGAGTCAGTATCTTTCTTTAGTTTTCCTAGAAGGTGCTTTATGAAAGTTGGTGCACCTATGTTGGGTGCATATATGTTTAGGATAGATATTTCTTGTTGATGGAGTGAACCTTTTATCATTATGTATCTTTTTAAATTTTTGATAGCTTAAATGGTATTTTGTCTGAAATTAGGATCGCAACTCCTCCTTTCTTTTGTGTTCCATTTGCCTGAAAATTTGTTTCCCATCCTCTTACTTTGAGTCTGTGTATGTCCTTTCTAGTGAGATGGGTCTCTTGAAGGCAGTGTATTGTTGCCTGGTGAGATTTTATCCATTTTTCCATTCTATGTCTTTTCAGTGGTGTGTTTAGTCCATTCACATTCAGGCTAATTATTGAAATGTGAGAGTTCTTCCCTATCATACAGTTCTTATAGAGTTGTTCTTCCACTTGGTTTTTTTTTTTTTTTTTTTTGTCTTTTGGTTTTGGGGTTGGTTCATGTATATTTTATTCTTTTCCCTGTACTCTTGTGAAGAACTTTGTTCTTTTTTCCTTTTCTTCTGTGTTTAGTACTTTCTTAAATGTTTCATGTAGAGATGGTTTGGTGGCAGCATAAGTTCTTAGGGATTGGATATCTGGGAAAGATTTTAATTCTCCCTCACTGATGAAGCTTAGCTTGGCTGGGTAGGTTATTCTTGGTTGAAATTGTTTGTCTTTTAGGACTTTGAAGATAGGGCTCCAAGCCCTCCTAGCCTGCAGGGTTTCTGTAGATAAATCTGCTGCTATTCTGATTGGTCTTCCGTGGTAGGTGATCTGGCCTTTTTCTCTTGTTGCCTTTAGGATTTTTTCTTTTATGCCTACTTTGTTTAGGTGAATTGTTATGTGTCTAGGAGTTGGTCTTCTCATTTGTTGTCTTGCTGGGGTTCTCTGAATCTTTTGTGTTTGAATTTTTGCATCACTGGTTAGATAAGGGAAGTTTTTTTGAATGATCTCATGGAAAGTTTGTTACAGTGTGGTCTCTGTCTCTCTTTCTGCCTCAGGAAGTCCAATTACTCTTAGGTTAGGCTTCTTGAGGTAATCGTTCATCTCTTGAAGGTTTTGTTCTGTCTTTTTGAGCTTATTTTCTGTGTTTTTAAGAGTTTGGGTTATTTCTATATTTTGGTCCTCAAGCTCTGAGATTCTTTCTTCTGCTTGGGTAATTCTGCTTTCCATGCTTATCATTTTGTTATTTATTTCATTCACAGTATTCTTTATTACTGTTATCTCAGATATCAGCTCCTTCCTAGTTTCTTCTTGTGTCTCCTCAATTCTTTTTAATCTCTCCATTATTGTCTTGATATCTACATTTGTAGTTTGAGACCCTTCATTCTGGGGGCTCTTCATTATTTGCATTCCGAAGTCAATTTTCTCAGTGTCTGCCCTCCCAGGGGTCTGGGAGAGACCCATACTCTTCTTTTGGTTTTTCTTCATTTGTGTAGATTTTTCTCTCTCTCCCCCTTTCCCTCCCCTTCTTTAATTCTGTTTTTGAGGGTAGGTGGGGTTGCTTTTATTTCTCTTCTGCAGTATCCTGTTCTTCCTTAGGAGGGTCTTCTGGCTTTGTTCACTTTTCAGGTTGGAGCATAGGCTGTAATCTGTACTTTTTGCAGTTTTGAGGTTTAATTGAGAGGGAAGCTGTGGTTCAGAATGTATATGCTGATTCTAGCATCCACGAACAGTGGATGAGCACACTGGAACCTATTTCCCTCTGCCTTACAATCTGTCCATTCAGCAGTATGTAGTCTTGGTCCCTAGATTAAAAAGGGGGGTATAAAAGAGGAAAATAATGGAAGAAGGGGGGATCAATAGGGAGTTAGAAAGAGAGAAGAGTGAGAGGGAAGACAGATATACATACCAACTATCAGGTGAGAAAGAGACACAAGGCCAGGAAGAAGTGAAGAAAGACACGTAAGAAAGATTCCCTAAAGAGTACTGATAGCTACACAGAGACAGGCCAATAAAATCAAGAAACAGTGTAAGTCAGAAGGCAAACAACAAACATGATCATAACCAACAGTTACAATGATAAAATCATAAGTCAAAATAGGCGATCAGGCTAAAGTCACATCTCTGATCTCCGATTCTGGCCTCTCCCCTTTGTTTTTCATTGCATCATAGGAATGGGGCTTTGTCTCCTGTTTTGCGCCATTGCCTTAGGAACTGAGGTAAAGTTTGTTGATAGGTGGGCGGGGCAATGGAAGTCTCTGCCTGGAGTATGGCGAGGCAATTTTTGCAGATTTGTCTCCCTCTGCTTGTCTGGGTCCCCCAGCTTGGGGTCTCGCGCTGAGTGCCTAAGCCAGGGTGGGCCCGGAGTTCCAGAGGTCCAAAGCTCCAAAGGGCAGGCAGTGAGCAGCGAGTTTGGCCCTGGGCCCCCCACAGGGTACTTCAGCCAGGAATGGGACCGGTGTCTCTGAGGGGCGGTCGCCCAGAGCCTCCCTGAGTGACCAGAGGCTTGGTGCTGGGTGCCGGGATGAAAACGATGAAGCCAGGGAGGGAGCTGGGAGGGGGCTGGGACCTGAGACTCCCAGGCACGCAGTGGAACAGCAGCAGCAGGGGGCCGCAATATCTGGCCCTGCATGGGACCGAAGGTCCCCAGGCCTCAGACCAGCACGGCTGGTGGTGGGCTGGGGGATGGCGGAAGAAAAGTAAGAGTCTTTTTGGGAACTCACGTTCAGAGAATCTCACAAGTTCACCTATGCCATCACCATCTTGTTCCCGTCTCCTAGTAATGGATTCTTACTTTGCTCCTATAAGTGCTAGTACCCCCCAATTTGCAAAATTATTTAACATTTTAAAATAATTATCAGGCTGGGTGTGGTGGTTTACATCTGTAATCCCAGCACTTTGGGAGGCTGAGGTGAGAGGATCACTTGAGTCCAAGAACTCAAAGCCAGCCTGAACAACACATAGCAAGACTTCGTCTCTACAAATAAAAGTTTAAAAATTAGCCAGGCAGGGCAGCACCTGCCTGTAGCCTCTGCTACTCAGAAGACTGAGATGAAGGGATTGCCTGAGTCCAGTAGATCAAGGCTGCAGTGTGATCATGCCACTACACTCCATTCTGAGCAACAAAGAGAAACCCCCAACTCAAAAAAAATTTTTAATAAAATTAAATAATTTCCTATTTACATTAATATTTCTCACTTGAAGACAACAAAAATAGAATCCTCAGTTTGTCATAATAGAACATTTACATAAATTTGCATTCCCTGAGAATATCCAACTTGACACAGATACAAAGTAGACTAGAAAAATTCTTTACGTCTATATTGTGATCACTTCAGGGGACTGTTTTATTATAAAAGTGCTCCGTGAGCACCTACTATATGCCATGATCTACACTGAGTGTTAAGCATGTTGTGAAAATAAGACAGCTGTGATCCCTATCTTCAGAGAGCTTGTAGCCTAGGGTGTTCCATGCTTTGGATGTCCCAAACCTTCTAATTACTGGGAAAAAATTCAAAGAGGCAACCATTTAGGTAGAAGTGGTCTCTACTAGCTGAAATGACTCTCACCTAAGGCACTTAACTTTTCTAGTTAACCTATAAAACATGTATTGCATAGGATAAATAATGCTGGCTATTATTAAAAAGTAAATAAATAAAATAAACCCCGAAGTCTTCGTTCCTGACTGATCTAACAACAGGGAGGGCTGAGTGCATTCTGTTCCATGATACTCCTCAGGACCTAGGCTACTTTCAGCTAGTGGCTCCACACTCCCTTAGATCCTTGAGGTTTTATCCATTCAGTGAGTAAATGCAGTGAGACACTAACAAATGGGAAGATTTTCTAGATCGGGCCTGGAATTTGGTCACATGACTACTGTTCACATTCCACTGGCCAGAACTCTATCTCACAGTCACACCTAACTGCACTGAAATCTAGGAATATAGCCCAGCTATACCGAGGAAGATAAACAGAACATCTTCTATCTCTCCCCATCCACACAAAGTCCTCCAAGTTCTCTGTATTCCACCAGCACATGGGGAAAGAGAGTAGAGAAAGCATGACAGAATTTGTATGAGCTAGGCATAGACATGAAACAGATGACCTACTCACATTTCATCAGCTGGAACTCTGTTTCTTGGCCACAATTTTCTGTCAGGTAACCTGCAACTTTGAGTGTAGGTATATGCCCAGGAGTGGAACACAGGTATTGGGAATGACTCCCCCTACCTAACACAAGCACCCTTTCTTTCTTTTTTTTTTTTTTTTTTGAGTTGGAGTCTCACTCCTTCACCCAGACTGGAGTACAGTGGCCACCCGGCCACTGCAGTCTCGACCTGCTGGGCTCCTGCGATTCTTCTGCCTCAGCCTTCCAAGTAGCCGGAATTACAGGCACGTGCTACCACGCCCGGCTGATTTTTGATTTACTGTAGAGATGAGGTCTTGCCAAGTTGCCCAGGAGGGTATCAAACCCACGGACTCAGGCAATCCACTCACCTCAGCCTCCCAAAGGCACGGTATTACAGGCTGAGCCACCGAGCCTGGCTAACACAAGCACCCTTTCAATCACTAGTAAGAAAAGAAGAAAAGTGTGCTTTCATTTGTTGTGGTTGTTTTGTTTTGCTTTGTTTTTGAGAAAGCAGGATTTATTGAGAAGACAGAAAGCTCCCACAGTGGGAGGACCCAAGGAGTTTGCCCCCCTTCATTTGTTTATGTGAGTTCCTTTGGCTGTCCCTATGTGATTTCTTTTTTCTTTTTCCAGAGCACTTGACTTTTTTTTATTTTAAATGAGAAATTACAGTACTCAAAAGGTAAAATGTTCGTGACTCGCCTGGGCAACTTGGTGAGACCTCAACTCTACAATAAATCAAAAATTAGCCGGGCATGGTAGCACACACCTGTAGTTCCAGCTACTTGGAAGGCTGAGGCGGAAGGATCACAGGAGCCCAGCAGGTCGAGGCTGCAGTGACCAGGAGCGGCCACTGCACTCCAGTCTGGGTGACATAGTGAGACTCCAACTCCAAAAAAAAAAAAGGTAAAATGGTTAGCAGTCCAGAATCAGATAGCTCATCAAAAACAAACTTGTAGCTAAGTTTTATTAAATCCATACTGTGCATTTAGCACTGTGCTAAATACTCGGGACATGATCTTCTCAAGATGCTTTAAATTTATTCTTGAGAAACAAAATATTAACATAAAAGACATACACCTATGCAATTACTATTTAGAGAAAAATGCACTCAATGGATTGCACAGAACATGATGTTGGCCTCCGAACATGCACTCTGGGAAAGTGTGTAAACAATTAAGATCTGTGCAGAGAGTAATGTCTAGGAAGAAACCCACAGAGTCCCAACTTGGAAAACAGTAGGATGTGGATGAATAGAGAAAGAAAAAGGACTTCCTAGAGATGACACTCACGGCTGGAGAAAGCCTGAGCACATTCTGTTCGGAACACAGAGAGGAGACAGGTGTGACTGGAAGAACCGGTGCTGGAAATGGTAGAAGTGGGAGACAGAGTCCTGGGGCCCCATCATAGGGAGGCTGAAACCATGAGCAGTTACAGAACAGCAGTAGGGACTAGAACTGGCCATAGCATTGTATGCCTGTCCGAGTGTTTAAGAAATATCACTTTTGCAACAAGTGGAGAGAGCCCTGCAGAAAGGAGAAATGGACCTTTACGGCAATTGAGGAATAGAAAGATAAGGAACTGGACATTAATAGTACAAGAGAACTCTTGTGAAGATAGCATGCATGAGAAAGTATGACAGAATTTGTATGAGCTAGGCATAGACATGAAACAGATGACCTCCTCATATTTCATCAGCTGGAACTCTGTTTCTCCCTGACCACAGAATCTAACATTTATGAAACAACTTACAGAAAACTTTAAGATGTTATAGGATAAATGCCAAAAACAGTAATTTAGGCTGACATCCCTACATGGTGGCTCGCTTATAGTAAATCTATGCATTTGTGTCCTGTCTACATTTTTATTGAGGGGGAAATTATATAACCACCTAAATAAGACCCTGTGCTCTCCCCTCAAAACAATAATTTTTTGGCAAAGATATTAAGTAAAGTCACAAACCCATTAAGAAATGCAAGATTATACACTTTATCTCTTACAGGCAGGCAGTGATGATTGTAATACATTAAAGACATATCTTCTTAAAAGAAACAGATGTTCTTAGTTGACAATAGAAATGTAAACAGAATTGTACAGAATTTTCTCATCACTTGGTGTATTTATTAATTTAATATTACTTCTCCTTGAAAAAAATCAGACAAGCGTACACTGATAAAAGAAAATAAGATAAAATAAAGTTAAAAAAAGGTAATGAAACCATGGCCAAAAAATGTTAAAAGTAGAAAAAATAAGATAGAGTCATGAGTAATGTTGGTACATTTTTTAAAATATGGTAAAGCCCTAACCACTAACTAGAAATGAATCCAAAATTTGGTTCTGAACATTCTGCCCAAAGAAGAATTATTTATGTAATAAATAGTATCCATAAAATAAATGACTTTACTCTGAAAGGGAAAAGTCATTCCTGAATATAAGACTCCAAAAACTTTTCTCTTAAAGACTATCCACAAAAAAGAGGTAAAAATTATTACTATCTTGTACTGGTCGGAACTCTTACAGTTGCAAACGATAGAAAGTCCAACTCAATCTAGCTTAGAAAAGAGAATTTATTAACTCATGACTCAAAATGTGTAAACTAAAAAATAAAAATTAAAAATTAAGTTGTTAATCTATGACTTCAAGCATTGCCAGATTCAGGTGCTCATGCAAGGCCATCAGGAAACTCTCCCTGTTCCCAGTTCTGTCTTCCTTTGTGTGACTTCATTTTCAAGACGACTCCCTCTACTCAGAAGTGACAATAGCCACCAGCAGTTCCAGACATATATGTATTCTACCAGATTAGCAACTCCAAGAAGAATAGCACCCCCTTTCCCAAAAGTCTTGAGATTGATTTTGCTTGTCCCAGTTTCCGGCACATGCCTACTTCTGAACCAATCATTGTAGTCCAGGTAATGTTCTTGTGTCTCCTGGGGGTGAGTTAGAATCCATAGCACCCAAACCACAAGGCCTCAGAATTAGAGATGATCATGCAAATCTTGTTCAGAAGATTTATAGCAGAAGAGTTAAGTATTTATTAAGATGGTTTCTTAGACATTGTTTATCATACATTCCACTTAATGGGGTCTATGTTCTCCCATCAAAACTCCATAATAATATGAAGGTCAATGTAGTGTCAGTCGGGTAGACAACTCTTTTTTTGGTATGGCTTAGTTGAGTTCAACATGTCAGGTATCTGAAATAAACTAAAATTCACTCAGATGGTTTCAACAGAGTTTAAGAGAGAGAGTACTTTTAATGATGTGAGAAGGGGTAAGAGCACATATAAGGGATATTTTGAGACTCAGAATCTAACAACATTAGGAAGTTGTTAAATACCTCTACAGCTGAAGAAACGTAATTTTGCCAGTGGAATTGTTGTTATGGAGGAAAATGACTTCTCCTAGTGAAGCAACCCTACAGCCAGGAAGAAATGAGAGAGAAATATACTGATATCTCTCTTCTCTTATCTTCTAACATTTCCTGTTGATGCTAGAAGATTTAACAAAGATGAGTAGGTGATGCAGTCTATAGTGGTTGACCTCCTGTGACAAAGAATGAGAAGGGAAGGGTAAAAAATGGATCTGGAGGAGCAAAGAGGAGGAGAGTACAATCAGCACATCAGAGTATCTGACACAAACTAGGTGGTGACCCATGGGTATCCCATTGACCATGCCCACATAGGCATATCTCTGTCTGCTGGCCATGGTTAACTGATTCAAGAATAAAGATGCCTCACTGAAGCAAGCCTGAACTTTTTTCCCTGAATTTCAATCTTGAATAGACATGCAGAGTATTTGGGGTGTAGAAACTGAATCATCAACTAGCCGTGCCCTAGAGCGAAATCCCCACTGTTTCTGCTGCTAAAGTTCCATGAGCTTCCCTGGCTCTTACACTGCCTTTGCTTGGTTTTTCCAGTTGCTTCCCAAATTATATAAGCTATCCCAGTATTATTTAAATAAATCTCGCTTTTAATTTTGAACCAGGGTGGTTTTCTCTTGCTTGCAATAAGAAAGAAGTTGTTTAAACCATTTGGGGATAGATTTTTTAATTTGTGCATTAAAGAGGACTGGATGGCTCCATAGACTTCCTATAGTCTCTATAAATACAAATTTTCTTCGGTGAGATTTTGACACACACGGTGCTGTGCTAGGTTGGAGCGTGGACATCATATGTTTCTGATTAATTACCAAACCTGTGCTCTTCAACTGGTAATGCGGTGACATCCTTGGGTCAAAGTTGAGGAGCTTAATGAGGATAAGTTCCCAAATTAAAAAGCACTCCTTTCAAAATAAAATTGTGCAAAGATTGACCATTGTCAAAGATGAAATTCATCTCACAAAGCAATTTTGGGCTCTTCTGACAAAGGCAAATGAAAGGCCAAGGCCACAATAATTTCAATCTGATAGCATTCAAAAACGGTTACATTCAACCTTACCATTCACCTGCAAAAGGTTCTTAGACAATAACTTCATCTCTTAGTTTTTCACTTGCTTGTTTGTTTTGTCCTCAGCAAGATGACCCAGGTTGATAATTGGCTTTTGCCCACCTGCATTTTTCTGCCCTCTCATCCACTTAACATGGTAAATGGCACCGAGCTAATAGCACTGAGAAAAGTGACACAGGGAGTAGTTCAGACTTTGTAGAGGTTATTCTCTAACACTTATTAAAGTTAGACCAGAAGCCTCCTGGAGCAGAGAAAGAGGGGGACAGATGAATGTGGGTTTGGGAAAGTAGAAGTCTTCCAGGGACAACCTAAAATCCATTTTGATCTCCACATTGAAATCCAGAACATTACAACTCAAGAGAATTGACTGGGGCAAAGCTTCAGCTGCACAAACACCATTCCCACATTACATTCACCCACCACTTTACCTTCTAGTTCCACAATCCTCACATGCAATAATGGCTAGCCAACTAAGTAAAACCTTCTGGGAAACTCCAGAACAGAATTCTGAATGGTAACATTGCTGAATCATCTAGAGTTGACCATGGCTTTGTTCAGCTCTTTTAAAAACCAGCTCTAAGCAACTTACTTACCATCCCCTTAATTTAGACCATTATCCTCTGTGTCCTTTGTGACACCAACAATATCACACTTCAAATTAACCCTCTCAGTGCACTGAAGCCAGACATGGCCCAACAGACCCTCCTGTGACTCATGCCATACAGAGAAACACCTGACCCATCTCCTCAAGGTGGGCTACGTATGATGAAATTTTAAACAGAGACCGGTTGGTTTTCAGACACTACTCAGTTCCTACACAACTCCTGGAAGCCATCAGTGAGCAGTTTTCTCCAATGTACACTAGGTTCCTCTAGATATGGAATCCACTCCTATCCATCTTTCTAATGCTCCCTCCATCCCTTTTCCTTCCCCTATCCAAGAAAATCCTTTCAACTGGAAGCCTAGCTTTTTCTTTTTTTTTTTTTGAGTTGGAGTCTCACTCTGTCACCCATACTGGACTGCAGTGGCCGCTCCCGGCCACTGCAGCCTCGACCTGCTGGGCTCCGGCGATCATTCCGCCTCAGCCTTCCAAGTAGTCGGAATTACAGGCATGCACTACCATACCCAGCTGATTTTTTTATTTATTGTAGAGATGAGGTCTCGCTGCCCAGGCGGATCTCGAACCCGCGGGCTCAGGTAATCCACTCACCTCAGCCTCCCAAAGGTGCAGGATTACAGGCCGAGCCACCGAGCCCGGCTAGTTTTTTCTCATTATGTATTATGGTCTAACTTAGCACCATCCAATTTCAGCCATGATAGAAATGATCTGAAATTCTGAGCTGCCCAAGCCAA
This sequence comes from Cephalopachus bancanus, assembly GCA_027257055.1. Taxonomy (NCBI): domain Eukaryota; kingdom Metazoa; phylum Chordata; class Mammalia; order Primates; family Tarsiidae; genus Cephalopachus; species Cephalopachus bancanus. The sequence continues at coordinate 6,652,469 of JAPVLO010000058.1, forward strand.
GCCACATTTGTCTATTGGTTCACACAAATAAGGAACTGACTTTTTCATTTGGTTTAATTTTAATTAATTTAAGTTTGAATACCTACATTGCTATAGGCTAGTGGCTTCCATATTGGACAATGCAGATCTAGTAGCTTGGCATTCAAACACTAAGAATTCTCTTTTACTTTTCCTTCACCTTTCTGATTTCCTTCAGATATCAACATACTTGGAAAGATCTAACTGAATAGTGAGGGAAGTGAAGACATTAAGCAATATTTCAAAACTGTCATTATGCCACATTTATCCATCTTTATCCTTGCAAATAAATGTTACTTTTAATCAAGCATGAAGATGTTATTGGCCCCAGGCTGTCTACGAATGGCTTGATACATTTCCATACTGTGTAACATTACTGCCTCTCTCATGTGTCACGTCTTAGTCCTCCAACAGATCTTTCGTAGTAAAAATGAAGGACTTAGCACAGTCAAAGAAGGCAAAGAGAAGCATCAGGCCCTTGATTCCATACCACTTTTCTGTGTTTTACACTAAGGAGATGTTTGAATGCCATGAAATATTGTGGGTGGCCTGGTCTCACTAGCCAGCCTGAGCCCTGTGGAGGCACAGTTAGGCAAACAGGACCTTGTACCCAGAAAGGACCAGCCTCACAGTGTCCCCAGGGCCCTGGAGTGACTTGGAAGTTGACTACTGTGCCCTCGAGAATGGTGCTGAAGGACCAGCAACAGCAGTCTAAACCAAGGAAGCCTACGGAGCAGAAACTAAGAGTGACTCAGCAGTGACAGTCATGGACCATCAGCCAAGGAACCAGGTGGGTTAAATAACACCTCAGTGTATGCAAATGTGGACAGATGGCAAGAGAGGACCAGATGTCTCCCCACCTCCCAGTTCCTTGGCATAATTTTAGTCCCCCAGTAATATGATGGAACCAGACAGAAAAGGAGAAGTCCAAATAGGTTGAAATTAAGTTTTTACAAAGCTCAAAAAATTGGCACACACAAAAAACAAAATTTATTTAGTTATAGTCAAACAAATTTCGATTTATTTCCTACTTAAGTTGATGAATTGCTACATCATCATGATGAGGTTATTATTATACATATGTATTTTATATTATATTTCCCCAAAACTGCCCACTGAGAATGGGCTACCAAATCTAGGCAGTATTTGCAATAACGCAATTCCTCCTTATAAGGTCCTCATAAGTTAAATTGGTGTATTGAGTTTCAGTTGTAATCTTGAGTTTCTCCAACGAAGAAACTCAAACTGGAAGCCTAAGATGCTCAAAGATTTAGAATTTTACTTAGGGAGAGAAGGAGCAAATACTTTTTTATTGTAGTCAAATATCCATGACATAGAATTGACCATTTTAACCATTTTTAAGTGTCCAATACTGTGGCATTAAATACATTCACATTGTTGTACAACCATCACCACCATCCATCTCTAGGCATTTTTAATCTTTCCAAATTGAAACACTATGCCCATCAAAAATAGCCTTAAATCCCTCTTCCATCTTTTCTCTGCCCCTGACAACCACCATCCTATTTTCTGTCTCTGTGAATCTGACTACTCTAGATATCTCTTGCCAATGGAACCATCTAACAATTGTTCTTTTAAGTCTGGTTTATTCCACTTAGCATAATGTCTTCAACTTTCATTTATGTTATAGTGTATATCTCAATTTTTTTCCCAAGGCTGAATAACGTGTGTGTGTGTGTGTGTGTGTGTGTGTGTGTGTGCATGTGCGCGCACGCCACATTTTGTTCATTAATCAGTTGATGGACTTTTGAGTTCTCACCTTTTGGCTGTTCTGAACAAGGCTGCTAGGAACACGGGTGTACAAATATGTGCTGGAGTCTCTGCTTTCAATTCTTTGGGGTATATGACCAGAGGTGGAATTGCTGCATCACATGGTAATGCACTGTTTAATTTTTGAGGATTCCCCATAATGTTTTCCACAGCAGCTTCCCCTTTTTGCATTCTCACAGCAATGAACAAGGGTTTCGATTTTTACTCATCTTTACCAACATATTTATTTTTAAAAGATCTAGTTTGAGTTAGCTTTCATTTATTTGAATAGAAATACATTCTATGCTTACGATTGCAATTTAATTTTGTTCGCATTACTGCCTTTGTTTAAGCATCCAGCAAATTGCTTCTAACATCCATCATTTTCTCCTTGTCTCCTTGCTTTTACAAGTGTGACAAAGCAGGTCAGAGGAAAAGTCAAGAAAATAGTGAAGTCTGTCTTTAAGTTCTCTGCCTTCCCAGCTCATGCTGGCATTGCTCACCGTGGCAGACTTCTCACGTCCCTCTTCCCAACCCCTGCACCCCAGTATAACTTGAGGAACCTAATACAGGCTAACATGTTACTATGCTGCTTTCCAAGGTGACATGCACACCGAATTCTCTGCAGCTAATATCTTAATCATGAAGAGTGACTTGGAGGGTGAAAATATCAGGTGTGTCAATGGGAATTACAAAAGCTTAGTGTAGACAGAAGACCTAGACAAGATTCAAAAATATATCATTTCTAATCAGGCTAGCAAGAAATTTTTAAGCAAACAACTTGATCTTTCTAAGAATCAGTTTCCCTATTTGTGAAGTGCTAAACTTCTTCCAATGAAAAGCTGGATAATTCTGGTTTTATCTGTCTAAACATGTGCATGTGTAAGAGTAAATCAATTTACTTTAACAATATCCTGTAGCCAGGTGTGGTGGCTCACATCTGTAATCCCAGCACTTTGGGAGGCAGAGGCAAGAGAATTGCCTGAGCTCAAAGGTTTGAGACTAGCCTGGGCAACATAGTGAGACCTCATCTCCACAATAAATCAAAAAATTAGCCAGGCATGGTGTCTCACACCTGTGGTTCTAGCTACTTGGAAGGCTGAGGCGGAAGGATCACCTGAGCCCAGCAGGTCGAGGCTGCGGTGACCATGAGAATGCTACTGCACTCCATCCTGGGCGGCAGAGTGAGACTCCAACTCAAAACAAACAAACAAAAAAACAATATCCTGTGCCATTTCTAAGAGTTGTACTATCCAAAGTTTTATAATGCCACAATACTAGAGTTCGGTGCTAGTGCAGAAATAGACAAGCACAACAGAAAGCATAGAAACAGGCTCAAGGATATTTAAGCAAAAACCTAAACTGTGTTTAATCACTGAACATGTGCCAACTACAGTAAGTCCTTCCTTAGTGTCGTCAATCGATCTGTGGAACTTATGACTATAAGCAAAATGACATATAATGAAGCCCATTTTTTTTCTCACTAGCATTATATCTAAACAGTGTTATTTGGGGACTCTCTGTACATCATTTCACTCAGAGCCACAGTCTTCAAGAACTTCTTGATGATGTTAAGTTAGAATTCACTGTACTGTGCTTTGTATATTAACATTATTTATCACTTAACCCCTGAAACATGATTTATCACTTAACCCCTGAAGCATGATCAGTGATGGGCAATTTATTGAAAAAGTAATAGGCATCTTGTTATTTTCTCTTCTTGCTTTAAACGCCTCAGAATAGAATCAAAAACCATTTTCCCTCCTTCATACCAGGAGAGTTAGCAGGTGGTCCTGTATTGCTAAATTTTAGCCAGAGGTTATAACTGTGACCCACACTGTAAATCTGGCGACCTAATATGAAGCCTACAGTGCATTTTTCCTACTGCAAATTAGTTTTTACTTATATTTAAATGCTCTTCCTTTAAGAAATCCACATTTTCAACTTCTCTTAAAAAATTATAAGATTAGGCAACTCTTTTAGACAGAGCATGTGCTCTGCAGTTCATCACGCTCCACTCTCTGTTCATCTATGTGTTACCACTTAACCAGCCCCTGAGAGAATTTAAATTTGCACCTTCTGAGGTGTAAGTCACCAGCATGTGTGGCTTAGGCTCTGAAAGGAAACCAACATGGACCCTCAGATGGGGAGAGCATGGAAACTTTTGTGCACCAAGGGTGAGCTAGGAAGGCGTGAGGGTCCTGAGGAGGTCATTAGATACAGAACACTGGGAAATGGAGGGTTCCAGCTTCCACAGGGGCACGAGACCCAGGGAGTTCTGCGGGGGAGCATGTCCAAAATACCAAAAGTCACTTCCTGGAGGATCAGGAAATGTCTTCCTAACAAGCCTCAGGGCTTACAAACCTGACCAACATCTGGGAGTCGTGCCACCCTCAGAAGATTCTCACCACTAAAGGAGTAATACTGGTCTGAGCAAGTAGGGTAGCATCCATATAATCTCCATGAAGATAGCACAAATGGCTAACAACTGAGGACAGCCCCATTGACTTTGAAGAAAAATGGCAGAATTTCCCCTGAGGTTCCTTTACAAGGCATGTAGGAGCACCTAGGGTTTTTTAATCTCCCAGAGATCTGGAGAGAGCCCACAAAGAACAACTAATATGAAATTTCTCATCAAGCTGAGTGAGTAGGGCAGACGTGATAAGAAAGAGGGTAGGAGCTCCTATCTTCAAAAACTGTGTTAAGCAGACTGGTTTGGAAGCCCCAGTCCCAGCTCACTGAAGTCCTTACAGCTCCAAAGTTCCATGATCCTCAGAGCTCTTTTGCATAAAAAGGTGCCTGTGGACAGGGAAAGAGTGAAGGGTATGAAAACACAGGTGCAGAGCACCTTAGTTGGCAGGAGAATTGATAAATGTAAAACTGCCTTACTTGGTCATGGACCCAACCTAGGAATTCTAAATTGTCAATCTATTACTGCCATCATCAAAAATTAAAGAATCCTTTAACTCAGGAAACAGCATGTGCTTCATAACAGTATGATGGCATTTATAATTGTTGTCTGCCCAACCCGCATTTCTCTTTCCTGGTGGCACACTGATTTCCTATTGGAGCCTTACCTTTTCCCCTGTGGCCTAAGAACATAGACTAGGCTGCTTCGATGAGGGTTCAAGCTTGTTTACACATGAGAGTTTTCTCTCACTTACAGCATTTGAGATAGTGGCCCAGGCCTGAAGGGCAGCCACATTGTCGAACGCACAGGGCCTTCTTTCTTTTTTTTTTTTTTTTTGCCCTCTCTAAGGTATGTTCCTTGTTAATGAGGTCAAAGATGGCCCTTTATAATTTTTATATTCAGCTATAAAAAGAAGAAATAAGAATAAGGGAGTATAAGCACCTTTCTTTTCAAGGGTCATATCTAGAAGTAGCACACACCATTTTTGTTCACGTGATCCCATTGACTAGAATTAAGATGCATCTACTTTTGTGTGAGAGATGCTGGAAAGATGTGGTGCATAGTCCAGATAAAAACTTTTAGGTCCAAAAAAAGAGGGAAGAGGGAAGCAGACAATGGGTAGACAGTAAGTGTCTGTGCCACAAAGGATTAATCCTGGGTGACTATCCTCTATGATGAAAGGCAAAGGGCCCCTTTCTCAGCACCAGTACAACCAGGAATGGGGCATGTAACTAAACATAGCCAATTGAAGGCTCTCTCCCAGGGCTTTGAATCATCAGTGAGTGAGGCAAGGATGGAAAGTCACATCAAAGTTCATGTATTACAGTGCTGATATACTAAACCAAGCTGCTGCTAGGAGAATGTTGCTGATTCTACAGCCCTGCTCCATCCCACCCACCCCCTTCTTGACATCTCTCCAATAAATTTCCTTTTGATTAGATTCCATATTCATTGCTTTCACTAAAGACCCTGTCTTAGTCAATTTTCTGTTACTATAACAGAACACCATAGACTGGATAATTTATAAAGAAAAGAAGCTTATCCCTTACAGTTCTAGAGGCTGGAAAGTCCAAGATCAAGGGCTGCATATGGTGAGGGCCTTCCTGTAGGGTCATAGCATGGTGTAGGGTCATAGCATGGTGTAGAGCATCACATGACAAGAGCATGACAGCTCAGGTCTCTCTTCCTCTTTTTATAAAGCTGTGAGTCCCATCCTGTTGGATTTATCTAATCCTAATTACCTCTCAAAGACCCTATTTTCACATAATGAGATACCACCTTGCACTGGTCAGGATGATTATTATTTTAAAAAATCAAAAAATAATACATGCTGGTGCAGATGTGGAGAAAAGGGAACATTTACACACTGTTGGTGGGAGTGTAAATTAGTACAACCTTTATGGAAATCAGTACGGAGATTTCTCAAACAAAAAAAAGTGATCTACCATTTGATCCAGCAATCCCACTACTAGGTATCTACCCAAAGGATAGATAGAGGTCATTATTTGAAAAAGATGCCTGTACCCATGTGTTCATTGTAGCACAACTCACAATTGCAAAGATGTGCAATCAACCTAAATACCCATCAGTCGATCAGTGGATAATGAAAATGTGTTGTATATATACAAAATGGAATACAATATAGCTATCAAAAAATTAGATAATGTCTTTTGCAGCAACTTGGATGAAACTGAAGAATGTCATTCTAAGAAAACTAACTCAGGAACAGAAAACCAAACACCTCATGCTCTCACAAGTTGGTGCTAAATTAAGTATCTGCAAAGGCATAGAGGAGAGTATAATGGACACTGGAGACTCAGAAGGGGATGAGGAGAAGGAATGGAAGAACAAAAAAAAAATCACCTGTCGGGTAAATGTACTCAGTAGGAGTGTTGGGTACACTTCAAGCACAGATCAAAACTATCTGTACCCTTCCAAACCTATTGAAAAAAAAAAATATATATATATTTTTTTTTAGACCCTATTTCCAGATACCATCAACACATAACTTTAGGGATTAAGTTTCCAACACATAAAATGTGGAAGATACCTTCAGACCACAGCAAATCCCAGTTTAGCCTCAGTCTAGGGAAATGAAAAGAAACTCAAAAACAAGAAGTTGGATAAACCCTGGCATGTGCTCACAGCCCTATGCCACAGTAGGATCATGTCACTGCGGCCCCCTGTTTTCGGAAACCTGAGACCCACTCTGTAATATTCTGTTCCCATTGTACTATCTGTCTTAGTTATCTATTGCTGCATCACAGATAACCCCAAAATATAGCACTGAAAGAAACAAGCATTTATTATCTCACAGTTTCTGTGACTCAGAAATCTGAGTGTCACTTAGCTGATTGCCTCTGGCTCAAGAGGAGACTAGTAAGCTGTCAGGGCAGTGGTCTCATTTGGATACAGAGTTGGGTTATCGAGAAAGGGAAGGAGACCTGTTTCCAGGTTCATTCATGTGGGCATTGGCAACACTAGGTCCTCCTCGTGTGGGCCTCTCCACGGGGCAGTTCTCAACATGGCGACCGTCTTCTCCTCAGTGAGAGAGCTAAGAGAGACGGAAAGAGCACCCAGAATAGAAATCTCAATCTTCTACACACTAAGCTTGTAAGAAGCGTCCCCTTATTTCTACCCTATTGTGAGAAGTGAGTCATTAAATTAAGCCCATACTCGAGAGGATCGCAGGAGGGCACAGGTACCAGAAGACAAAGCTCACTGGGCATCTTTCAGCCAGCCTACCATACCTATAATGCTCACCCATTACGAATCACAATTGGGAGGAGGACAAAGGATAAAGCTTACCTAAAAATGCGATGATTTCGGGTTTTTTTCATGAAATGGCTTTAAAACATTTGTGACTATTTTGCTTTCAAGATATCAGGCAGCAATTGTCAGAACCTGCCATTGCCAATTTTTTTTTTTTACTGTGCTATAATTTACATCATACTGCTACAACTGCTATTTCACATGACATTTCCAAGGGTATTTTAAAGGATGATAAAAAAGACAGTTATATCAATTTCTAGTATTTTATTATTATTATTATTAACAATAATAACAACCAGATGAGCAAAAAGAGGTAATATGTCCCTTTCTCCATTTATCTTATTTTAGTCCTCTGTTATGATTTCCTTAGCTGCCATTGTAGCTTTCAAAAAGCTCGTTCAATTACTGAAGTACTCCCCATTAAATTAGAAATGATAGGTTTGCCAAAGAAAGCAGCTATTATTTAGAAGCAAAAAGCACAGGCAAAGATACCACTAACCCTCAATGAATTTCTAGAAACCTTAACACATTTTTAAAGCCATTGTGAACAGCAAAAAATAAGTTGATGCTTTTGAAATCTAACAAATTGTTAAAAGTACAAAAGTGACAATACGTGTAAATAGTTAGGTTTTCTCAATTATCTAATAAAAGATCTCACGTGTAAAGTAATGTGTAAGCATCTATGTGCCAATTGTTCAAATCCTCTGTGACATTCCAGAGCTCCCACCTGAACAAACATGAATCTGCCTGGGAGTCCACCTCTGCAGCCTGTCATAATCAGTGAAAGTTCATGCAGGGTCAAGAAAATGTTTTCTTTCAGTATATTAAGGGGAAGGAAAGGGAACATTTATTGGGAGTGTTCCCAGACGATCCTTTACCAAACACATCATCTCATTTAATACAAGCTTAAATGTCTCTTTCCTCAAAGAAAATTTTCCTGACAATCTTTGCTGATGGATCTCACCCTGATACTTTATGCCACACACACTATTCATTTCCTTCACAGCACTTATTTTATTTTTAACTATGTATTTGTTTGTTCCTTGCTGGTGTGCTACCCTAAATCATAAGCTTCATGACGACAGTGTCTCCACTCACACCTTGAAACCACACAGCAGAGGAGCTAAGCACACAGCTTCTGGGATTGGACTGCTTGGGTTCTGGTCCTGGGTATGGAAATCACCAAGTGTGTGAGCCTGGCAAGTTTCTTCGCCTCTTTGGGCCTTACTCTTGCCATCTGTAAAATGAGAATCAAAGTAGCAGCCCTCAATCTTTGCTATGAGGATTAAGTTAAAAACTGTTAGTATGAGTCATCAATGAATGCCTAGCTTAGGAATCAATAAATGCATGCTTATGAATAAATTCAGTTCTCACAATAGGTCTACCAAATAGATATCATCGTTTCTAAGTCTACACGTAAATAGTCCAAACCTCAGAAGACAACCAAGATCACACGCTCATTAGTAGTCCTGGTCGTTCTAGATGGCATATGTGTAACACCTAGCCATCTATATTTTCTGGAGCAAACTATCTGGTTTTGTGTCACCTTTGATGTTAGTTTCATCTTTATCTTTTCCAGTCATAGGTTAACTATATTATGAAATATTAAAGGAAAACTTTTCAGGAGCTGGGATTATTATAAGAACTTGGCAATTTCCTTTCTACATTTTTTGTTAATTCTCACCAGAACCCTGCCAGTACATATTAAGGTCCTCATTTAACAAAAGAAGTCTTGTGGAGAGGTAGAGTCAAGGTTCCCACCCCCATCACAACTACCCAGTTGGACTCCAGACTGTAGTGGTTCTATCAATCAATGAGCTCCAGAGGCAAATCCGTGCAACTCTGAATCCTGGCCCACACACTTACCAGCTGGCACAAGTTATTTACTATCTTTAATTCCATTTCCTAATCTGGAAAAGAGAAGTAATAATAACTACCTCATTGAGTTGTGTAATATAAACGATGTCTGTACATGGAAAGTGCCTAGCACACTCCCTAGCACACAACTTGCTCAATTTCAATAAGTGCTAAGTGGTGGTGGTAGGTGGTGGTGGCAGTGAGAGATGATGGGAGGTGGTGGTGGCATTTCCACCATGTACCCGATGATTCTTGAAGGATGAGTTTCCCAGATGGACAGGAAGAAGACGGGCAAACAGCCATTTTTACAGAAGATACAGGCTATGGAAGGTAGCGGCAGCAGAATGGCATGTTTGAGCGTATGGCTGAAGGAGAAGTGTAACCTCAGATGAGGAAAAAGAGGTATAAAATTATTGCCCAGGGGCACTGAGCTCCAAGGTTTGAATCAGAGGTGACAATCACAAAGACCAGAGCACAGTCCATGGTAAACATCCGAATTGTGACTGGACTTGCAAACAGCAAGGACAGCAAGTCCTTCCCTAGAATGCTGGGAAATAAGTTTGACAGGATTTGACTGTGGCTTGAAGGAAAGAGAGAAGGCTAGTATCCCATGTGTCTAACATAGGTGGTGGCCAAATAGATGGACCAACCATTAACAGAGAGATAAGACATTCAGAAGAAAAACCAGTCTCCAGAGGTGAGACAGAAAATGAAAAATTATCAATAAATTCAAAACTCTTAGAGGGCAGACTCTCAGACAGCTAACTATTGTAGGAAAAGGTTAAAAAAAACTGGGTGGAAATAAATATTCTTGTGTTTCTACTGAAACAGCCTGTGTTTTCTCCAAGACAAGGTTCCTGTGTTGCTTAACTTGTACCCTAGTTTCTGGGCATAGTGTCTCACCCCCAGAATTAGGTACGGGGATTAGGTTCTGAAACAGGTGCTGTGTCTTCATATGAGTGCAAGAGGAGCTAGCTGGATTGCGTTTAGGATCACGATGTGAGAAAAAGGCATATGTTTAAACAGTAGAACAAAACTCAACATGAAGATAGGTACCAGGACATGAGACACCCTCTCTCCCTCACCTAAAACGTGTACTCACTGACTAAAAACCACATAGACTTGTCTGGTCAGTTCAAGTTGTTATTTCTCCCTGTTTTAATTTGCTGAGTGAGTACAGTTGGATTCATGTAAGTTAAACATATGATATGAGCCCTCATAAAGGTTCAATCAGTCTTCAATGGATAATCTATATTAATGAATGAGTAAACCCTCTGAGCTTTATATGCTTTTTCAAATCCGCCCCAGTTGGAAGGTCATGCTATGTGTAAACTGAGAAAATGGAAGCGTACAAGTCAATGGTCTTCACACTTTGCCTACTTCTTGAAGGAATTTTGAAAAAGCATGTGCTCTTTTGCATATTTTTAAGTTGAAAACAAAAGTTTTTCAACAAATTTTAAATAGCTGCAAAATGTATCATTTTCAGGATAGTGTAAATAGTGATTTTTTAAAATAAATTATGAGATCATTCTTTTAAATATAAACATTGGAATATAATACTATATGATTTTGACACTCATCTTCATTTATTTTTATAAAATGTATATTTAAAAGCTCTTCTCTAACAGTGAAAATTATTGATCAATCATTGATTGGTAAGTTTAATTCTGCTAAGTTCTTTCTCAACAGTGCCGGGATGCATGCTAGATTGAACAACCAGAGGTCAGGAATCTTGGCAGATGGCTTTAGGATTCTGCCAACCCAGTCATTTGTCATTAGAAAAACAGCTTTCAGCAGTAGTGGGAATCTGCCGGGGGGGCTGCACACCTCATCAGCAAGGGTACCTGCATAATGAACATTTGTATACCTAACCCTGAACTGTACCCCACGTCTTTAAAATAAAAATTTTTTTTAAGAGTGGGCAAAAGATATGAATAGACACTTCTCAAAAGAAGACATAACGGGCAACCAGCAGATACATGAAAAAATACTCAGTCTTACTAATCATCAAAGAAATGAAAATCAAAACCACACTGAGATACCACCTAACTCCAGTCAGGATGGCCATCATCAATCACTCAAAAAACAACAGATGCTGCAGAGGATACGGTAAAAAAGGAACACTTCTACACTGTTGGTGGGAGTGTAAACTAGTACAACTTCTGTGGAGAACCATGCGGCACTAGTCACAACAGCAAAAACACGGAACCAACTGTGCTGCTCATCAGAAGTAGAGCGGATTAAAAAATGTGGTACATATACACGATGGAATATTATGCAGCCATAAAGAAAGCCAAAATTATGAACTTTGCTGCAACTTGGAAGAGTTTAGAGTTTCGTCTATAACGCTCAGTGAGTGATCATAGAAACAAAGACCTGAGAACCACATGTTCTCACTCATAAGTGGACCCTGAGCAATTATCATAATACTATAAGGAAGGGATTGGCAGTAGCAGGATACTGCTGGGGTGGAGGAGCAGATGATGTCACTTCATCAGTAAGGGCACCTGGTCTCAAACCAGGTGAGGTAGGAACTAAAGTCAGGTCCAAACTTTACCTGTACAATGACTGCTTATATACCTAATCCTGAATTGTACCCCATATCTTTTAAATAAACAAATAAATATAGCATGCAAAAAAAAAGAAAGAAAGAAAAACAATGTACCATTAAGAGCTAAATTGTTCTGCACAGACTAGACAACAAGTGCTGAAATCTAAGGTCAATGAGAGTCTGATAAGCCAGGGAAAGCGTCGCAAAGAAGGGGGAGTTTTGTGCTAGGTCAAAATGAGCCTCGGTGAATATAACCAAAAAGGTAGGTAAGGCACAGAGATGGTGAAATCAGTCCCATTTATTCTGAGGAGAAAATCTCATGGCAGGGAATAAAACCATATGTCCACGCGAACACATGTCAATGAATATTCATATCACAATTATTCAGAATAGCCCAAAAGTGGAAACAGCCTACAGGTCCATCAACTGATGAGTGGATAACTGGTAGAGCTACAATAGAATATTATTTGACAATAAAAAAGAGTGAAGTACTGACACATGCTACAACACAGATGAACCCTGAAGACACTAAGCTAAGTGAAAGAAGCCAGTCATAAAGGATTACGTATTGTCTAACTCTACTTCTACGAAATGTCCAGAACACACAAATCTGTGAGGACAAGAAGCAGATGGTGGTTGCCTAGGACTGGGATGTGAAGGGTCACCATGGTGGCAGTGATGACTAAGGGATGTGGGGTTTCCCACAGGGTGATGAAAGCGTGCTAAAATGGACCACAGTGACTATTACACAACTCTGCGAATATACTAAGAGAACTGAATCGTACTCTTTAACAGGGTGAACTGCATGTGAACTACACCTCAGTAAAGTGTTTTCAAACTCCCCCCAAAAGAAAAACAGCTCTCAATGAGGTAGACGAAGCTGCTTTATTTTTTCAATCAGTCCATGTGTCTGTGGGTGAATATGACTCACTAGAAAGGATGAGACATCCACAACGAAAATTGTATTCCTATTTTTCACTTTTAAATATTCAAGTGCTAGGAAACTTTCTTCATATAAATAAAGTAGACAGGAATGAAAAGAGGGTGTTATAAGAATACACCTAAATTTTTCTCCAAAAATACCACGAAACAAAATGTCATTGAAAGTCTTTTTTCCCCCAATGACTGATCAATTAAAAAGCCACTGAGAGTGCCAGAGTCAGGGCAGTCGTGTGGCTGGTGGTATGTCAGGCTGGGTTCCGTGGTGCTGTCTCACTGGTGAGGCCGAGAACACTGCGAGTCCCGCACCCTGTCGAACCTGCAGCCCCCAGCTTCCTGCCACTAGAGAGCACCTCATGGGTATCCAGGGCCCCAGCTATGTCCTTGTTGCCTCCAACCCGGGTGGCCGCCAGCAATATCGTCTGGATGAAGGATGATCATGACAAGATGTTTAAGATGACTGAAAAAGTCTTACGCCTATGTGTTGGAGAAACTGAAAACACTCTGTACAGTTTGCAGAATATAGTCAGAAAAATGTGCAACTTTATAAGATGTGAAATGGATATGAATTGTCTCCTACAGTAGCAGCTAATTTCACACGGTGAAATCTAGCTGACTGTCTTTGGAGTCGGACCCCATATCATGTGAACTTTCTCCTGGCAAGCTGTGATGAGCTTGAGGGGCCAGCGCTCTACCATATCTAGAAAAACGATCTAGAAGCTTTGGCCATGGCTCTTTTTTGCAGCCCATGGCTATGGTGCCTTCCTGACTCTCAGTATACTAGACCAATACTACACACCTACTATCTCACATGAGAGGGCAGTAGAGCCTCTTAGGGAATGTCTGGAGGAGCTCCAGAAACGCTTCATCCTGAATCTGCCAACCTGCAGCGTTTGAATCACTGACAAAAGTGGCATCCATGACCTGGACAACATTTCCTTCCCCAAACAGGGCTGACAACGTCATGGCCTCCTTCCCATTTGCCGGGGAACTTTTTTTGAGGGCGCCTTTACTTTTGCCTACTCTTTTGACGTGCACTCTTGATAGGTAGTTAATTCAGAATAAAGCTGAATATGGATAAATTGAGGGGGAGAAAAAAGCCACTGAGAAGTGTGGTGGATCATGTCTGTAATCCCAACATTTTGGTAGGCCAAAGCAGGAGGATTGCTTGAGCCCACGAGTTCAAGACCAGCCTGGGCAACATAGCGAGACCTCATTGCTACAAAAAATAAAAAAAATTAGCCTGGCGGGGTGGTGCATGCCTATAGAACCAGCTACTTGGGAGGCTGAGGCAGAAGGATCACCTGAGCCCAGAAGGTCAAAGCTGCGGTAAGCTGTGATGGTGCCATTGCACTCCAGCCTGGACAGACACTCCAACTCAAAAAATACAACAAAATAAAATATAGTAAAATAAAATACAATGCCACTGAAGGTCCCCTTCAATTGTGTAGAAAACAAAGAATGAAAATTTATATGACTTGAAATAAGATGCTTTACCCAATCATCCCCATTGTAGATTTTTGAACTTGTAGTAGCCCCTCCTTATTCATGGAAACCAGTAGATGCCTGAAACCACAGAGAGCACTTAACCCATATATACTGTGGTCTTGCCTATACATATATACCTACGGTAAAGTTTAACTTATAAATCAGGCACAAGAGACTAGCAATAATAAACTAAAACAATTATAACAAGATACAGTCATAAAATTATGTGAATGTGGTGCTGTCTCCCCTCCCTCCCTCTCTCTCTCCTTCTCTCTCTCTCTCTCTCTCTCTCTCTCTCTCTCTCTTCTGTAATATCTTTAGACTGCAGTTGACCACAGGTAACTGAAACAGTGAAAAGAGAAACAGGGCATAAGGGGGAACTACTGTACACCAAGAAGTATTTGTAAGACTTATTGAGTAGCTTATTGTTTACTATGCCCGTTGCTCTTTCATTTGTCAAAACAATGGAAATATTATTTGGAGGCACACATAAGTTTGGGGAAAAAAATGTTTCATTCCTCAGCTCTGGCTACTGAGTATGCAATATTTTTAAAGTAAGTACCCAAGTTCCAGAGGTTGGAATTGTCTCCCTGAACAACCAAAATCTCAGCCATCCAGAGCAAAGGACCATTGTTTCTTTTATTATAAATTCAGTGACAAGAAAAGATTCGGAAGTAATTTAATCATAAAATATAAGTTAACCCAGAATAAGAATTATTTTATTTTTCAGATTGGCAACAATAACAATAATAAGCAGACGTCTGCAAGCTCCTCAAAACTAAAAAGTCCTCCGAGTTAATAGGCTCTTTCAAATGGAAAGAAAGCAAACTCAGTGCAGAACACCTGGAAGAACAGAGACAGACTACTTGGAATTGCATGTGATCTATGTTATCACATCAAACTCCTTGCTGCATCCCGAGGACACACAGCTAGAACCAAACCGAGAATTCCTCTCTTAGCCCACCTTACACCTTGCCCATCCCCATTAAAGAGCCTTTGTGTCACTTATCAGTTTATCACCTCATCTCCAACATCACCCTTCATTGCCTTCTCTGCAAAAAATGGATCTGGATCCTTTAAACCATTTTTTTCTTTGCCAGGTGACACAATATTAAGCTTTGTCAGTAGGGGGCACTAGAGAAACATCACAAGAAGAAATTTTCTGTTTGTTTGCTTTTTGTTTTTGTTTGTTTGTTTTGTTTTGTTTTTCCTGGTTCAGATGCGCTTTCTCAGAAGGTGCCTGAAGCACAGGTGGCTTCTCCAGCACTAAGCTCTTGCAATGCCTAGAACAACTTCAGGACCCAGCTCATAAGAGCACTCACAGCTTTTCCATGGCCAGGTCCTCCCATGCACAGCACCACCAGCACCCAGAAGTCAGCAGCTTCTCTTAGCCCTTCCTCTCCAGGAGGCTTTGTAGCAGAGTGTCCCCTCTGAGACACCTCCCCATCAACAGTTCTTCCTAGTACCCTGGAGGGTGGATATCCAGTAACTTTCTGGAAGAGGATTTCCACTTTCTGCTGGTGGATTTCCAGAAACTACCACCAGAAACTTTCACAAGGACCTGATCCACACCTGGGGGACAGGAAGCGGGCCTCGTTCTTGGGTACCCTGCCTCAGTCTTAGGGGTAGTGCTGCTCTACATACCCTCTGTTCGTGTAGTCTTTGTGGTTCTCTTTGCTTCTTGTAACTCCAACTCCCTGTTATCATTAATAATTCTTCGCAATAAATTTTCCCTGTGCAAGTTTCTGTGTAGTTTCTCTCTCCTGGTTGGACCCTGATACAGCCCTAAAACCAGACACTTCCAAGTGAGCTTCTCTTAGCTCAGCTAAGGAAGACATAAAGGTATGTCTCTTTAAGATTCACAGAGAAGGAAACTTTTTTTAATGTCATGGTTTCTCTCTTAAACAGATCGCTTTGTCTAAGACAAATTAATATTATTTTTAGCAAATTCCCTTATGATACAGAATGAATAATCCCAATCCATTTAACCTTTCCTCACAAGCTCTTACTCGAATCATTCAGCACACTTTTCATTGGTCTTTAGGGATCTTCTAAATGTGATGAGGAGCTGTATGATCTCAGACAGATTTCCAGACATGTGGCTGTGCACTTCTGTTATAATAGTTACATTTTCACAGATTATGAAAAGTGAGAAACATGTGAATGCAAAGGTAAAATTATTTTAATAGATAAAAAAAGACACTCTTTATTTTAACTTTTGTATTAAGAAATGAAAGTGTGGAAGGCAAAGAAGACCATAAGATGCTAGGCCACATAATCAAAACTGGAAAAGAAGCTGGTGATGCCTAAATAATAAAGTGACAACATGGAATTGCAAGCAAGGCATCACCTGTGGAGCTTTTAAATCTAAACTCAGACTTCTAAAAAGATTTCTAGTTGCCCTTGAGAGTACCTAAAAGACCCAAAATACATATTAACCCATCATTTGAATTAATCCTGCTTTTGCTAGTCTTCTGAAACAAGCCTGGAGAATTCTTCAGTACATCAAGGTCATTGTCTGTGGCAAGGGCAATGGAATTCTATGGCCAGTGTAAGTTGATTCAGCAGCTGTAATAACGTGATGCCATCTGCAGCCCTATATTTAGTATGCAAATGAGAGAAAGCAAAGGTCTAGCATTAGATGCAGGATCTTAAATTCTGTACTTCTTCTCTCTGGCTTTCTATTTACCTCAGGTAACATCTGATTCATTCATGACTACATCAAATAGCTATTGAGTGTCTGACGATACAGACGTGAACTTGAATGATAAGATGAACCTGCTCTCACCCTTTGTCTTTTTTCTATTTTTTTAGCCGGCCAGCCTTCTTTTGGATTTACTTGCCTCCCTAAAAAGCCAGGACCAGCCAGTTGTTTTCTTCCTTGCTTCCCACACCCAGACTGCGAAGCATTGTACCTGCCTCAATGTCTCTGATGATCCTCTAGGTCCGAGTCCTCTCCTATGCCAGCAACCCACAACATATGACCTCACTTGGTTCTGTGGAAACCTACGACCAGACCGCATTAAACCCCTCACCTTCTGTTCTTTCCTCCTCAACATTTCTCCTGATCGCTCCTTATTTCTTCAACCTCCTTCTTATCTAGTCAATGACATGCATCTGAAAAATTTTGTTAGCATTTTTCAGATGTGTGCTCTGAACACACCCCTCTGCTTCCCCCCTACCCCATGCAAGTTTTAGTCAACTCTCATTGGAGCAATGGCAATATGTTTATTGGTATCATCTTGTATTGGCCAGTGTTCTTAGTTGCAAATAACAAAATCTCCATTCAAGAGTAGATCACAGAATCTCCAGAAGGGCCAGGGGCTCAGCTCTGGAGCTATGCAGCCAGAAGCAATGCCCAACCATACCCCAGGGACTGGTCGGTTAAAGCTCCAGTACTGCCACCACCTGGTGCCAGGGACTCTGCCCCAGCTGCTTCCAAAGAATCAGATATGGGCCGGGCTCGGCGGCTCAGCCTGTAATCCCAGCAATTTGGGGTGGGGGGAGGTCGAGGCGAGTGGATTGCTGAGCCCGTGGGTTTGAGACCAGCCCAGGCAACTTGGCGAGATCTCGTCTCTACAATAAATCCAAAATTAGCTGGGCATGGTAGCACACCTGCAGTTCCAGCTACTTGGAAGGTGGAGGTGGAAGGATCTCTGGAGCCCAGCAAGTCGACACTGGGGTGACCGTGAGCATGCCACTGCACTCCAGCTTGGGCGACAGAGTGATACTCCAACTCAAAAATAAATAAATAAAATAAAATAAAAAGAACCGGATATGTCTGTCTCTGTGCTTGCAAGAACAGTCACCCCACACTCAGTCAACCCCTCTCATGGCTCAGTTCCGAGTTCAAGTTTTGCACAGTTGCATCCAAACGGTGGAACCAAGGTCACACACCTGCACTCTAGCTTCAAGGGATCCTTCGAATGTGAGTTTCCTGAATTAAAGTTTTGGGAGGTAAAATTCAACATGTGGGATATTACCAAAATGTAGGAGAGCATTTAACAAAGTTGGGTTTTCGCAGATGTATCTCTTTAATCCATCTTCTAATATGAAATACAGTTATTCTATTTCTATTTTTTAAATAACTTCGTGAGTTCCCTTTCACCTAAAGATTAATATAAGCTGCTAAAAGGGCCTATAAGCTCTTTGATGTCTTTGTCTTCCTTTCTTCCAGTCACTCCCTGCTATTATTTCATTTTCCTGGAAAACTGAAGCATTACAAGATTTAAAAAATAATATACCCACTGGTGCTTCACAACTCTCTGTCCTTGCATGTGCTTTTCTCTTTTGCAAAGAGTGTTCTTTCCCTTTTCTGCCTCCAAATCCTTGCTCAGAGCATATGTTGCATGCCAACCTATGGATTATGCATTAGAAAAACAAAAATTAATAATGAGTTCTCACCTCAAGGAATTTAGCAGGAAGAGAAAGATACATGAGCAAACAGGAAAACATAAAGCTGCTGCTGGGTGCTCCAAGAGAGTCCTGACCAGAAAATCATGTGGACTCAGAGGAGGGGTTTAATCGTTTCTGTTTGGGGTAGCAGGGATAAAAAGAGTCAGGAAACGTGTGGCAGGATAATATTTCAATTATTAATCCTTGGGGATATTTTGCTTTCTGATATTTCTCTCTCACTCTCTTCCCATGTCTAAAGAAATACCTTATAAGATTTATGACTTTTTTATTTGAAAATCTAAGCAGTTGGGACTAAGGTTACAGACCAGCAGTTCATGGGGTATATACAGCCTACAGACATTATTTCTGTGGCCCATACATTATTTTTATTTGTTTAGAATTTGTTGCCAACAAAAAAATTGACAATTTCATATAATGCTCTAAATTTCCAGTTTCTCTTGAAAAACCTGGAACTTCTATAAACTTTAAGTCCACAAGTTTCATGGCATCGATCAGCTAGAGCTGAATAGTGGCTACCCTTTAAATAAACCCAGTCCACACCACTCCCTATTGTCTCCTACACTTGTCAGCTTCATTCATTAACTACCTTAGACACTAATTACCTAGATGCTTGAGTTTTCAACACATGCTTTAGAATAACTGAGAAAGCATTTACAGTAGTTAAATGTGAAAAGAGGATTCTAGAGTATAGATAAGTCTCAGTAAGACTAGGACTTCTCACCTCATCATAGAAATAAATGTAAAACAGAAGAGCAGTCTGCAGATCCAAAAGCAGCAAGAGTTCATCCCACCTTCATGCCCATACTGCTCAAGAGAGGCCAAGAAGATGACAGATGTGCATGATTGATTGTGAGTCTATAGCAGGAAGAACTGAGAGCCTAATCCAAACCTTTATGACCCAAGAGTGCCACAGAAGCATCAGATGGTGGCTAGAGCTGCTGGGGCTATCAGGAAAAGGACACGAGTACTTGACAGCAAACTGGATGGCCAGGCTAGATCCCATACTGTGTGTCTTAACTCTAGAGGAGAAAGGAAACTCCAAGGAATGCTGTGATTAGGTTTCCACTGGCAAAGTGGAGACATAAAGACAGAAATCGCCTTGAAGTTTAGAAAAAAAATTAAGTGACCATACTTGCTCATCTGAGTCTGTGGGTCTCTCTGAATTTGAAGGACCAGAACCTAGGCTCCAAGTCCCAGAGGATTTAAAGATAAGTAGGTATTCACCTTGAAGCCAGAAAGGGAGGAGGTTCTGTGAACAGGATACTGAAGCATGAGCTTTGTGCATTTAGAGGAGTACCAGGGGTTCTTTTGACTGTGTTCCAGAGGTCAAAGTGGGACTCTTAAAAGGAAAAGTTTGGAGAGAAAGTCAAGAGTCCAATGACGGAAGCTAGAGAAGAGGATGGAGTTTAGCTGCAGCAAGAGAAATAACTGAACAGATGCCTAAGTGTTCCACAAGTTGGAGTAGAGGGAGAAGAAGTGGTAAGTTCAATTTTAGACGTGCTGGCTTTGAGATCTCTCTGGGACATCCAAATGACTATGTACATAGGCAAATGGAGAAACTAATCTAAGACTCAGGAGATAAATCTGGGCTATCATTTTCTAAGTGGGCATCATCAGGCTGCAATGGTCTCTGAAGCTATGGGAGTGGATGGAATCACGCCAGGAGTATGTCAAGTGGGAAGAAAGGAGAGAGGGAACCATGAGGAAAACCTACATTTAATGGTGGCCAGAGAAAGAAGACCCTGCAAAGGAGATTAAGAAGAAACTTCTAGAGAAGGTGGAAAGAAGAGAAGGCAGCATCTTGAAAAATTTGGGAAAAGAGATTTTCAAGAAGTCGACAAAAATTCGGGGAAAGAGATTTTTCAAGAAGTCGACAAAAATCTCGAGTGCAGAGGAAAAATCAAATCAGATTTTTTTTTTTTTTTTTTGAGTTGGAGTCTCACTCTGTCACCCAGACTGGAGTGCAGTGGCCACTCCCAGCCACCGCAGCCTCGACCTGCTGGGCTCTGGCAATCCTTCTGCCTCAGCCTTCCAAGTAGCCGGAATGACAGGCATGCACTACCACGCCCGGCTGATTTTTTTATTTATTGTAGAGATGAGGTCTTGCCTGACCAGGCTGGTCTCGAACCCACGGGCTCAGGCAATTCACTCACCTCAGCCTCCCAAAAGCGCGGGATTACAGGCTGAGCCACCGAGCCCGGCTAAATCAGATTTTTAATAATATATGTATATTGGGTTTGATGGCATCTTCATGGCAAGGCCAACTTCAGAGATTGGTGAGACAGACACCACATCATTATGAGTTGAGGAGTGATAGGGCAGAGAGGAAGTGAGACCTGTGTGTAAAGAACACCAAAAAAAAAAATTAGCTATGAAGAATGAAAAGCTATGGAGCTAGAACTGGAAGGAGTTTGAGGCCCAAGGAAGGTTTAAGATGAGAGAGAACCACATACCGTCAGTCCTTCATATCCATGGGTTCTGCAACCATGGATTCAACCAACCACAGCTCGAAAATATTCAGAAAAAGATTCCGCAAAGTTACAAAAAACAAAACTTTAATTTGTGGTGTGATCAGTACTGTGTTGAATCCGCATGAGTCAAGTGATGTGTAGGCAGTGTGTTCGATATTGTAAGTAATCTAGAGATGATTAAAAGTACATGGGAGGATATCCATAGGTTATATGCAAATACTACACCATTTTATGGAGGGGACTTGAGCACCCATGGAGTTTGGTATCCATGAAGGTCCTGGAACCCACAGATACTGAGGAATGACTGTATGTTAAAAAGAGTCAAGGAATCTGGGTGCAGTGGCGGACGCCTATAATCCCAGCACTTTGGGAGGCCGAGGTGGGAGGATAGCTCATGCAAGATAATGAGATCTTACCTCCACAGGAAAAAAAATTTACAAAATTTAGCCGGGTGCAGTGTTGTGCACCTGTAGTCCCAGTTACTCAGGAGGCTGAGATGAGAGGATCGCTTGAGCCCAGGAGTTTGAGGTTGCAGTGAGCTATGATTACACCACCGCACTCCAGTCTGGGTGACAGAGTGAACAATGTCAAAAAAAAAAAAAGAGTTGAGAGGAAAATTTGAAAATATAAGAGAGGACTTGTTAAAAATTATATTAAGAGCATATATAGAGATCACAATACATCAAAAAATTAGCCAGGTGTGGTGGCACATGCCTGTAGTTCCAAACCTCTTCTAACTACTTTATCAATAATACCTTAATACTCATAACAACAAAATAAGTATTATTATTATCCCATTTTTCAGATAGAGAGACTGAGCACATGGAAGTTAAGGGAGTTGCTCAAGGTCTCACTAGTAATAAGAGATGAAGCTGTGATCCAATCCTAGGCCATGTCTCCAGAGCTCCTGTCTGTCCACAGTCGGGAGCTAGTTTCTCAGAGAGAAGGATAATCAGACTCAGGGTGAGGGCCAGGGACAAACATTAGATAGGAAAAAGCACATCCCCTCCCATGTAACAAAAGGAACAAGAAGGAGTTGGGAGAGGGCATAGAAGCTCACTCTTGTAATCACAGCACTTTGGAAGGCGGAGGCTAGCGGATTGCCTGAGCCCACGGGTTAGAGGCCAGCCTGGGCAACTTGGCGAGACCTTTTCTCTACAATACATGGTGGCATGTGACTGTAGTTCCAGCTACATGGAAGGCTGAGGCAGAAGAATCGCCTGAGCCTAATGGGTCGAGGCTGCGGTGGCCGAGAGCATGCCACTGCACTCCAGCCCGGGAAACAGAGTGGTACTCCAACTCCCAAAAAAAATGGAGTGGGAGACACACATGTTGAGACCATGAGGTGTTGTTCATCTGGTGATGGTTTTCTTTTTCTTTAAAGTGGTAACACTATTTGCTGAGATGAAGGTGGAGGCAGAAGAAGCATACATTTGGATGGGTAGAAAATGTTTAGTCACTGTGTACAATGGGGAGGGAGCTGGCTAGAGAAACACATAGGCTGACTGACGACTATGTTGAAAAGCTCGCTGAAGTTGGGAACTGCATATTGATGACAGGTGAAGTCAAGGCAGGTCACATAATCTGCAAGGCCAAGAACAAAAGGACAATGTGAGGTTCCTTGCTCAAAAAGCAAAAAGAAAGGGTCACCAAAGATACTAAAATACATGGTTTTTTCTTTTTTTCTCCCATAGTCTCTCTCTTGTCTTGTTCTGGTGTGTTTTATTTGCTATTCAATGTCACCTTCCTTCTGGCATGGAGATACTCTTTGGATGAGTGTAGGACCTCGCAGGGCTCAGGGCCCCCACCCCATGTGCACATCTGACCTGCCAACTAATAGGTTCTGCTTCCACCAGCTTCAAGACCAACACCCCTTCCTACCGCAGATGGGTGACATTCAAGGGATGGACGCTCCACCCCAGAGTGCTCAGTACCTGGATAGCAGATCGGGAAGAGGCCCACTACCCTAGTCACCAGACACAGGTGCTGTGGTACAGCTATGCCTGAATGAAGACAACCGTGGCCACGCCTTACCCCAGGACAGGGCTGAGACTTGAGCTTGACCTTGAGGAACAAAGCAGAGGGTGAGGGGAGAGAGTGAACTGCTCAGAACCCATATGAGAGGCAAGGAAGCAGATAGGCCACAGAGGAATTTGACCTGAACCAGGCTCCAAGTCACAGGTGCAAGAGTGGACTTAGCATGTTTTTATTGCTTTCTTTCAACATAAGGGTAATTTAAGACAGTGGGAGAAGGGAAAGAAATGTATACACTTGCTAATACACAAAATTATTCTGGAAAAACAAGATCTTCATAATATAATTGCCCTTTGTAGGGGGACTAGAAGACTCAGGATATGAAGTGTGTATGAAGGCCAGAAGGTGAGACACAAATGCTGTTCTTTTTTTTTAAGGTGTGGGGTGCAATTCAGGATTAAGTAGATAAGAGGTCATCATACAGGTAAAGTTTGGGCCTCTCTTTGGTCCCCACTTCACCTGGTTTGGGATCAGGTACCCTTATTGGTATTATGTACTCTTCCTGCACCCCAGCAGTGACTCACCACTACCAATTCCCTTCTTACGGTATTATGATAAATGTTCAGGTCCGCTTATGAGTAAGAACATGCAGTACTCAGCTTTTTGTTTCTGTGATAGATCACTGAGTATGATAGATTCTAAATCCATCCAAGTCGTTGCAGAGTCCATAATTTTTTCCATCTTCATGACTGTGTAGTATTCCATCATGTATATGTGCCACGTTTTTTTCCATGTGACCCAGGAATCCCCCTTCTGAGAATACACCCAGAGGAAATCAAATCATCCTATAAAAAAGATACATACATGCACATATTTATTGCAACATTATTTACAATAGTAAAACATTGTATGCTACCCATCAAAAATGCACTCGATTTTTTTTTAAAAAAAGATGCTGTTCTTAAGATGAGAGAGACTTGCTGTGTTTCTGACCAGCAACGGAGGGTCCAGATGAGAAAGACATTTGCAGAGCAGTGTATGGAAGACACCGAGAAGTGGGCACCAGGAATACGGAGGAAGGGACGTCCTCATAGACGTCGGTGGCTATGCAGGTCCACGTGGGAAGACCAAGGCTCGGTTCCTCATGTTTTCTGTGAAGGAACTGCCAAGGCCAGCTTCTGAGAGAAGGAAGGAGGAGGAGCATTATCTATGGACAGACATTTTAAAAAGACACGAGTACATCAAATGGCTAATATTGGTGGATTTGAGAGATATTTTAATGGCTTCTTGGTACTATTCCCTTTTTCTAAGTTCTGTACATTTTGCTTTCAATTTTTAAATAGTTTTTTCCCAGGCTGTGAGGAAGTACAAGGGGGAACGCCAAAAAAAAACAAAAAAAAACTGATTTTATTTATTCAGAATTGTGTATTTATTCTTACATGTTTAAACTTCAGTCACCTTTAAAGTACTCTCTGTATGTTGCAATACACCTGTTGTGACGCTCTTTCCCCGGCTCAAAACAGTTTCTGAACTCGTCAAGTTTGATGACTTTTGGTACTTCTGCCATTTTGTTTGTTTCACCTCTTCCACGTCGGCAACACATCTCCCTTTGAAGATTTTTTTCATCCAGGGAAATGGGGAAAAAAGTTGCTTAGGGCAAGATTGGGTGAATAGGGAGGGTGGACCCAGGGGGACGTACTGTCTGGCCAAAGCTACTGAGCGCTCAGAAAATTGTGGGCGGGTTTGTTGTCATGGTGGAAGAACCAGTCACCTGCTTGCCACAGCTCGGGACGTGTCTTCCACAAATCATGCATCTCAATAGGCGTATCGCATCAAAGGGAGAGTCCTTTGAAGGTGACTGAAGTTGAAACATGTAAGAACAAATACACAATTTTTTATAAGTGAATTCTGGGCTTTTGGGGGTCCCCGCTTGCGTGTAGGGACTGTGAAAGTGGGGACACAGCTCTCACTCAGACCCTCCCTCATATCCAGTACTGTCAGCTCCTCTTAGAATGGGCTGGGCTTGGAAGCTACAGGCCAGGTGAAAGATGTCCTGTCGGCTTTCACCTGCCTGGCCAGGCGCAGCCCTGATGCTATGGAACGTGCCTCTGCTCTGGGCACTGCTGAGCTCCAGTCACAGGGTCAATAGGAGAAAAATCAGGAATGAACTGAAAGTGTTTGCTTCCCTGGGGGTATCAGGAGAGGCCAACCAACGTCTGTTTTTATGTATCACAGCAGCCCATGAGGGAGGAGCTTTTAGATTCCATCACTGCAACCCAAACCTCTTCTGCCCAGAGAGTGTAATCACCCAGGCCCTGGGGCTCCTTTCACCAGGAGGAGTTCCCAGAAGAGATCCCAGGCTCCAAAAACAAGCAATTGAGCATTTACCAACATATTTTTCAACGAGAACCTGTACACATTACACTGAAACCCAACCACAAAATAGTTTCCTGCCTAAACTGAAAGAGTCGAGATTATGAAACCAGAAAAAAGAGAACTTGTGTAGTCTTAGTGCTCAAATCACTGCAGTACGTCAGAGAAACTTATGTTTAAGGAAACGTTTTGTAGTTCAACCCCTGCAGCTTAATTCACACACCTGAATAATTTTTTATCTTATTAATCAGGTACTTCACCTTGTGATCATCTAGTCATGTGCGGAGTAAACATCTTGCTCCCCAAATCTCAGGTAGAAAATAAGCCTATGGATTCTTTTCTGCAATCTCGGATACTAACTAATCTAGTTTTGCTACTCAGTGTCTCAAATATATACTTATGAAGTTCCTATTCTACTTCAACTGTGAATATTTCAAATTTGCTTTACTGCATTTTAATCATAAAATCAACTTTCATTCTCAGTTTTGATAAACTGAATCCATTACCAGTTTCAACTGTGAAGAAAATTTTTTTTAAATGAGACAAGCTTCTGGAACATTCTCAAACGAGTTCAGTTTACAACATACTAATAACAAAGGAGTCATTATTGAGGAGAAGACTTCTGATCCAATACTCTCAGAAGATTCTCCCTAATTTTAAAATTTCTTTGAAACATTAGAAAAGGATTGAAAAGTGAAAAGACCACTCTAGCATCATGTCATCTCATGCTTGCTCTGTGGAGTCTTAAAACAGATATGGAAAGATTTGGGTTGTCATATTTCTCTTTGAAATTGGCAGTGAGAAATTAGTAGGTATGCAATTTAAACAAAAAATAGCTTTAAAAATTATAGGCCCTTCCAAAATTGATTGAATTTGCAGAAAAATGTGTATCTTTTTATTACCTCTGAACTCATGGAAACTGAACTGAATGAATGCCTATATTGAACCCAGAATAGCAGTCTATTTAAACTACATGAAATAGTGCTGATTTTCATGGCTCTTAACTAAAAATTCATTTCCCTCACTCTTAAGCCTAAATCACATTCAATTTTATTACTGTATGGAATGATTGTGACTTGAAGACTTTTATAATCTAACTTTTGCTGATGACCTATATGCTCTAAAAAGCTGAGCTGCCTTTTCCCCAAGAGAAATGGCCGTGGGGTTAATTCAGCTTATTTGAAGGGCTGCTAACTCTCCACCCCATCCAACTTGGCTTAATACAGGCCAGAGGTATAAGCATTATTCTTAGAACCTTTGAACTGGGTGAGGCTATAGAGATCATCTAGCTCAGTGTCCCATTTGCTTCATGGATTTTACACACTTTCAAATGAATCATTCTTTTTAATGTAAAACAAGGTATAAAAAATAACTTCAGAGAACCAGAAGTACATGAGTAAATATGTAGAGGTAGCAGGCATTTCCTACGTTAGCAAGTGGATGGAGAGAAATCACTTGTATTTTTGTCAAATTTTAAAAGATATGCTCATAGTTAATTATTAAACTTTTCATACCGCATTTTTACCCAAGTCAAATCTATATTTGTTACATAAATTATATGTACATATATATACATACAGCTATATGTATAAACACACATATATATTATCCATTATGTAAAGATGCAAACTGTTGGGCACAGTGGCTCACGCCTATAATCCCAGCACTTTGGGAGGCGGAGGCGAGAGGATTGCCTGAGCCTACAGGTTTGAGACCAGCCTGGACAACTTGACAAGACCTCGTCTCTACAACAAATCAAAAAATTAGCCAGGCATGGTGGCACATGTTTGTGGTTCCAGCTATTGGAAGGCTGAGGTCAAAGGATCACCTGAACCCAGCAGGGTGAGTATGTCACTGCACTCCAACCTGGGCAACAGAGTGAGATTCCAACTCAAAAAAAAAAAAAAAAGATACAAACTGATGTGAGTTTAATATTTCTTCGCAAAGATAATAAAGAAATAAAAAGCCTACTCCCTTCTTAGAAGATAAATGCTTGATCTGAAATCATGTTAATGTTATAGTTGTTATGGTAATTTCCCCCTTTTTAGTATGTTAAATGACAAATACTGGAAAATTTCTAAATGCTCAAGATAGAATCTCATAGATCATATTACAAAACAGTCAACATTCTGGGCCAGTTGATCACTCTCCTCCATGAAACACTTTCTTCACTTGCCTTCCAGGACACTACACTAACTTGGTTGCCCCTCTACCCAATGGGTGCCCCTTTTCAGTGTCTTCTGCTAGTCCTTTCTCATATTCTCAACTTCACAACATTGAAGTTTCCCGGAAATCTTTTCTAGACTTCCTCTCTTCTCCACTTGTTTCCCTCATTGATCCTATCCAAGCTCATGGCTTCAAATACTGTTTCTTCTCTAGGGATTCCAAATTTATATCTTCAACCTAGAACTCTATGAGTTTCAGCGTTATGTATTCAAGTACCAACTTGATATCTCCCTTTGAATGTCTAATAGACATCTTAAATTTAGGACACAGAACCAAGCCTCCAATTATTTTCTTCTAGAGTCATCCCCATCTCAGTTATTGGCAATTCCATCCTTCCAGACATGAGGTAAAAACCTTGGCATTACCTCTAACGTATCTCTTTTTCCAATACCCCAGGTTCAATCTTCCAGCAGATTCTGTTGACTCACCTTTGTGATAAATATAGAACTCAACCACACCTCACCACTTCTGTCACCTTCACCCTCCTCCCAGACACCACCCACTCTGCCTGGATGATTTCAATATCTTCCAAAAGGGCCCCTCTTGTTTTATCTCTCAGCTGCAACCAAAATGATTCTTGCAGTCTTGCTAATCTGTGTCTCAAGTATGTACCCATGAAGTTCCTAGCCTACTCCAATAGTGAATATTTCAAATTTACTTAAGTCACATTATATTATACCTCTGGAAGGCCCTCCAGTGGCTTCCCAGCTCACTTAGAGTAAGTCATATTTTTATAATTGTCCCTGAAGTCTCACATGTTCTGTATGTACACAGGTGTGCATGCACACACACACATAAATCATAACTTCTCTGATCATATACTATTCCTTTTTTTTCTTATTCCGCTCTTATCTATACTTGCCTACTGACTGAGTCTCAAACACTCAAGACATCCTCCTGCTTCCAAGGGCTTTTCACTGGCCATTCCTTCTGCTCTTCGTCAACTATAAGACTCACTCCCTTACCTCCTTTGCTCAAATTTTACCTTCTTAACTCTGACCTGATCACTTTTTCTAAAATTCCAATAACTTCTAACTCCCAGAACTCCAAAGCCTCCTGCTATGGCCTGAATATTAGCATCCACCCAAAATTCATATGTTGAAACCTAATCACCAATGTGGTGATTAGAAAATGGAGCATTTGGGTGGAGATTAGGTCATGAGGTCAGAACCCTCATGAAGGGGTTAGTGCCCTTATAAAAGAGTCCCCGGAGCCTTGTCCCTTTCTACTATGTGAAAGGACATAGAGAGAATCAGAAAACAGGCCCTCATCAAACACCAAACCTGCTGGTACCTTGATCTTGGATTTTGTGACCTCCAGAACAGTGAGAAATACATTTGTGTTGTTTATAAGTCACCGAGTCTATGGGTTTTTATTGTAGCAGCTGACTTGACAAAGACAAAATCTTTCTTTTATCTCTTTATCATTTATCTATTTCAAATATATCTTATAAATTGCATATTGAAGTTATTTATTTTCTTTCTTGCCCACTAGAATGCAAGCTTCATGAGGGCAGGGATATTCTGTTCTGTTACACTGATCTATCTCTAGAAGTACTCAATAAATGATTGTTAGTCAATTAAAATATAAACTTTAAACAGATGATATGATATTAAATAACACTTGGAAGAATTTTTTTCTTGAAGTTAGAGAATTTTAAAATTATAATCCTTAATTGTTGTCACTTTTACATATTCTAAAGACATTTCTTTTAGCTACACACTGGAAAAAAAGATGGGTATAAGATAAAGACTAGAGTTTAAAATGGTGAATTTATTTTTTTAACTTACTTTGGTTAAATTGTGTACCTTTATAGAAGTCAATTAATTGATTTTTTTTTTCTGACCTTGGGCAGAGTTTCATATATCAGCTACAAGCCTTCCCCAGCTTTAAAAAGTTTATTTCCCATTAAACAAAAGGATCGAAATATGGGATGACTTAGTCTAAAGCTATAATTTAATTTAAAAACAGTCATAAAGATTGATATAGTTAATATGGATTTGGTTTAGTTGTAGACTGTGTTCCAGAAATCTTTCTGACAATCAGTCTAATGGAATTATTGTTATCTTACTAAGTGTATATTGAATATTTGAACTCAAATACTCATAGAGAATTCTGTGCTATTATCCAGAAATTAATTACAAAGTATTTGGTTATTACATTTACTGCCTGATATTATGAAAGCAAGATCAACAAGATTTTATAGTTTATCTCTCTCACATACACACATGCATGTCTATCCAAGCACAAACATAAATAGTTCGAGAACTTTTACCACAAAAGGAAAATATTTAACTTCATTTTTGAAGAGAGTGAAGACCAAAAAACAAATTATATGTTCACATTCAAAGGTAATTAGAAGCAGAATGGGACCTTTATCTGACTTTCATGCTAATGTTTAGCTCATGACTAGAAAAAGCGTTGGTCTTTCAAGAACAATATAAATAATAGACTGTGTTGATTCTGCTAAAGAAAACTCAACATTGCTGCCACTATTTGCCATCTACCTATAGCTCACAAACACAGGGGCCATAACATTGTAAAACAGTAACAAAAATATTGGTGGCAGTGGAAGAGGAGAGTTCTGGAGAATTCAAAAGAGGAAATCCAAAAAAGTTGACGTTCTCTTCATAGGTGAAGAGAATTTTTCATTGTACTGTTCAGTCTATGATTTGGTCACCTCTGCCTCTCCTGCCCAAAAAACAAATATTGTGCACAGGTCAAGCTTCTCCACTACAGGACATAAAAAGCAATGATCTTTAGGAAATAGATACTGATGTTACCATTTCAGTGGGTGTCACTAAAAAAGAACTTTGAAAGAGAGCAAATCTCCTCATTCTCCTGCATCTTAAATGAACAAACCCAAAGTATCAGGTTGTCAAGTCATTCACATGAATCAACAGTCTTACCTTATTTTTTATTTTTATTTTTGTAGAAACAAGGTCTTGCTATGCTGCCTAGGCTTGTCTCAAACTTCAGGGCTCAAAAAATTCTCCTGCCTCAGCCTTCCAAAGTGCTGGGATTACAGATGCAAGATACTGTGCCTGGACTTCACTAATAATTTCAAGAGTATAGGTGGCTAAGATGCACAGTCACAGTAAAGAGATGCCTGGTGTTCCAAATGCAACACTCCAAGTGTTTACTTCTTACACCAGTTGCACCCTCTGGCTTAGAGCAATGGATGAGTTCTCCAAGTGAAGTACTACAGATTTCTCTCACAGGAGGGGACATTTCAGATTAGAATACATACAGAACGTTATGTCCTAAACATTTTCTGGTAAACTGTGTCCCATAAATCCATAGATTTTGGTTTTTTAACTATAAGCATTTCAAACCAGAGTCATTCCACAGATAAGAACTCCACTCCTATAAAATATCATTTATTAGGTTGGTTATTAACATAGTCACAAGAATATTATACACAGTCTCCTGTCTTTTCTCCTTCTTGGGCATGCACCCTATCTCTCCATAAAGGGTAAGAAATAGATCACAGTTCATCTTCTTCCTCCTGGTGTTGATCTATAGACTGGCAGATAAGAATAGCAGTGACACTAAATAACAGAACTAAAGAAACAATAAATCTGTCACAAATGAGGAACCAAAGGAAGGGCTCAGACAATTTCAAGTGTACCAAAGACAAAACTCCTGAAAAATCAGCCCTTGGTGTACAAACAATGGAAGTCACCAAAGACTGGCCCCAGAATACAACACGGATTAGGGAATGGATGGAAAGAGTGAATAAGACTCAAGAAAGACAAGATGCAACACTGAAAGAACTTGTAACAGAGATTTTGGCAATAAAAAATGTCATCCAGGAAATAAATAACAAGATGAAAAGCATGGAGAGCAGAATTAATTTAGCTGAAGAAAGAATCTCAGAACTTGAAGACCAGAACATGGAATTAACCCAATCTATAAAAAACATAGAAAGAAGACTAGAAAGAAAGAACAAAGTCTGCAAGAGAGGGCAATTATATCAAGAGGCCAAACAAGCCGGGCTCGGTGGCTCAGCCTGTAATCCCACGCCTTTGGGAGGCTGAGGTGAGTGGATTGCCTGAGCCCATAGGTTTGAGACCCTGCCTGGGCAGCGAGACTTCATCTCTACAATAAATCAAAAAATTAGACAGGCGTGGTAGCATGCAACTGTAATTCCAGCTACTTGGAAGGCTGAGGCAGAAGGATCTCCAGAGCCCAGCAGGTTGAGGCTATGGTGGCCGGGAGCTCAGCCACTGCACTCCAGTCTGGGTGACAGAGTGAGACTCCAACTCAAAAATAAAATAAAATAAGAGGCCAAACCTACACCTGATTGGTATCCTAGAAGAAGAAAGGGAAATGGAGAATAACTTGAAGCAAGTGTTCCAGGAGGTAATCCAAGAAAACTTTTCCCATCTCACCAGAGTTGTGACCAGCCAAGCACAAGCAATACAGAGAACCCCCACAAGACATCAAATGAGAAGACCAACCCCTAGACACATAGTAATTCACCTACACAAAGTAGGCACAAAAGAAAAAATCCTAAAGGCAGCAAGAAAGAAAGGTCAGACTACCGACCTGGAAAACCAGTCAGAATAGCAGCAGACCTAGCAGCAGAAACACTACAAGCAAGAAGGGACTGGAGCTCTATATTCAAAGTCCTCAAAGAAAACCAATTTCAACCAAGAATTTCCTATCCAGTCAAGCTCAGTTTCATCAGTGATGGAGAACTAAAATCCTTCCAGACATCCAATTCCTAACAGATTATGCAGCTTCCAGACCAGCTCTACAGGAGACACTTAAAAAGGTATTAAGCACAGAAGAAAGGAAAAAAAAAAGAATGACCACACACTTCCCAAGAGAACAGCAGAGCACAGAATCAACAGAGAATACAGTGCAACAAGAAATTTGAAAACACACATACATAACCCCCAGAGTCAAAAGAAAACAAGCAAACAAAGAAAAAACTTTATAAGAACCTCATGATAGGGAGAAACAATCATATTTCAATAATCAACCTGAATGTGAATGGACTAAATGAACCTCTGAAAAGACACAGAATGGCAAATAAGATAAGAAACCATGACCCAATTATTTGCTGCATCCAGGAGACTCATCTCACCACAAGGGACATACAAAGACTCAAAGTTAAAGGATGGAAAACTAATTTCCAGGCAAATGGATCACAAAAGAAGATAGGAGTTGCGATCTTAATATCAGACAAAACAACCTTTAAGCTATCAAAAATTTTAAAAGATGCAAAAGGACACTATATTATACTACATTATAAAGGTTCAATTCATCAACAAGAAATATCTGTCCTAAACATATATGCACCCAACAAAGGGGCACCAGCATTTATAAAGCAATTACTAAATAAATTAAAAAAGGAAATTGACTCTAACACTACTATATCAAGGGACTTGAATACTCCCACTGACAGCCCTAGATAGATCATCAAGGCAAAAAATCTACAAGGAGATCCAGAACCTAAACTTGATACTCGACCAAATGGACTTAATAGATACCTACAGAATATTACACCCAACAACCACAGAATATACATTCTACTCATCACCACATGGAACACACTCCAAGATTGATCACATCCTTGGCCATAAATCAAGCAGAAACAAATTCCATAAGGTTGAAATCTTGCCATGCGCATTCTCAGACCACAGTGGAATAAAAATAAATATCAACACCAACAAAATTTCCCTGAAGTCCACAAGGACATGGACACTAAACAACATGATGCTGAACAACTACTGAGTCAACACTGAAATCAAAGCAGAAATTAAAAGATTCCTGTAAACAAATGAAAATGAAGAAACAACTTACCAAAACTTCTGGGAAAGAACTTACCAAAACTTCTGGGAAAGAACTCCATGAAAACAGTTCTAAGAGGGAATTTATATCTCTACAAGCACACATCAAGAAAATGGAAGGATCACAAGTGAAGAGACCAACAAATCACCTATAGAAGCTGGAAAGAGAAGACCACCAAAACCCCAACTTTAGCAGAAGACTCCAAATCACCAAAATAAGACCCTAAATACAGGACATAGAAGACAAAAATATCATCGAAAACATCAACAAAACAAAAAGCTGGTTCTTTGAAAGAATTAACAAGATTGATGAACCCCTAGCCAGAATGACCAAGAAAAAGAGGGAAAAAAGTCCAAATAAACACAATCAGAAATACAAAAGATCAAGTCACAACTGATCCCAAAGAAATACAAAGGATTATAAGAGATTACTATGCACACCTGTATGGAAACAAACTTGATAACCTAAATGAAATGGAGGACTTTCTGACATCACACAACCTCCCCAGGTTGAAACAAGAAGATATTGAAACACTAAATAGACCAATAACAACTCAGGAAATTGACTCTGTCATAAAAGAGCTACATACCAAAAAAAGCCCAATGGCTTTCTAGCAGAATTCTACAAAACGTACAAGGAAAGCTGAAACCAATGCTATTGAAAGTATTCCAGGCAATTGAGAAAGATGGAATTCTCCCCGAATCGTTTTATGAAGCTAGCATCACACTGATACCCAAATCAGGTAAAGATCCAACAAAAAAAGAGAACTACAGGTCAACATCCCATATGAACATAGATGCAAAAATCCTCAACAAGATTCTAGCTAATTGGATCCAAAAACACATCTCAAAAATCATCCACCATGACCAAGTAGGCTTCATCCCCAGATTTCAGGGCTGGTTCAACATTCGCAAGACCATAAATGTCATTAAATACATCAACAGATGTAAAAACAAGAACCACATGATTATCTCATTAGATGCAGGAAAAACTTTTGATAAAATCCAGCATCCCTTCTTGAGAAAAACCCTCAAACACCTAGGTATAGAAGGAACATACCTCAAAATAGTAAGTGCCATTTACGATAAACCCACAGCTAGCATATTGCTAAGTGGACAGAAACTGGAAACATTTCCCCTGAAAATTGGAACAAGACAAGGCTGCCCACTCTTGTTCAACAGTGTGTTGGAAGTCCTAGCTCGGGCAATTAGATAAGAGAAGTAATCTGGGGTATCCAAATAGGAAAAGAGGAAGTCAAGTTATCCCTCTTTGCTGATGATATGATCCTATATCTTGAAAATTCAAAAAAAGAAAAGAAAATTCAAGAGAATCTGTCAAAAACCTGCTTGCACTGATACAGGACTTTGACAAAGTCTCAGGGTACAAAATAAACATACAAAAGACAGTTGCATTCCTATACACAAACAACAAACAGGCAAAGATCCAAATTAAAAGCACAATCCCATTCATAATAGCCACACAAAAAAAGAAATACCTCAGCATCTTCCTAACCAGAAAAGTGAAAGACCTTTACAATGAGAACTACAAAACACTGCTCAAAGAAATCCAAGAAGACACAAACAAATGGAAAAATATCCCATGCTCATGGATAGGAAGAATCAACATTGTTAAAATGTCCATCCTAATGAAGGCAATCTAAAGATTCAATGCAATACCCAATAAGTTACCAACATCATTCTTCTCAGACCTGGAAATGACAATACAGAACTTCATATGGAAACATAAACGACTACAAATCGCCAAAACAATCCTTGGCAAAAGAATCAAAGCAGGAGGTATCACACTTCCAGACTTCAGACTTTACTATAAGGCTACAGTAATCAAAACAGCCTGGTGTTGGTACAAGAACAGGCACATAGACCAATGGCACAGGATAGAGATTCCAGAAGCAAAGCCTCAATTCCTCAACCCAACTCATCTTTGACAAATCCTCCAACAACAACCACTGGGGAGAGGAGAACCTATTCAGTAAATGGTGCTGGAAAAGCTGGCTGACCACATGCAGATGATTGAAACAGAACCCCTATCTGTCACCATACACAAAAATTAACTCTAAATGGATCAAAGACCTAAACGTAAAACCTCAAACTGTAATAATCTTAGAAAATGCAGGAGACACCCTTGTGGAAGTTGGAATGGGGAACCAGTCCCTATTCAGAACCCTAAAGGCCAATACCTTAAGAAATAAGATAGACAAGTGGGACCTCATCAAACTAACGAGCTTCTGCAAAGCAAAAGAAACCATCAAGAGAGCAGGGAGACAGCCCACAGAATGGGAAAAAATATTTGCCAACTGTATATCTGACAAAGGCCTATATCTAGGATCTACAGGGAACTCAAACACACCAAAAGGAAAAAAACAAACAGCCCCATCAAAAAGTGGGCAAAAGACATGAATAGACACTTCTCAAAAGAAGATATATGGGCAACCAACAGACACATGAAAAAGTGCTCAGCCTCACTCATCATCAGAGAAATGCAACTCAAAACCACATTGAGATACCACCTAACCCCAGTAAGAATGGACATCATTAATAAAACAAACAACAACAGATGCTGGTGGGAATGCGGAGAAAAAAGAACGCTTCTACACTGCTAGTGGGAATGCAAAATAGTGCAACTTCTCTGGAAGACAGCGTGGCAATTTCTGAAAGAACTAGGAATCAATCTTCCATATGATCCAGCACATCCCCTATTGGGAATATACCCGGAGGAACTCAAATCATTCTACAAAAAAGATACCTGCACATGTATGTTTGTTGCAACTCATTCATAATAGCAAAAACATGAAACCAACCATGTTGCCATCGAAGGTGGACTGGATTAAAAAAATGTGGTACATATACACAATGGAATATTATGCAGCCATAAAGAAAGACGAACATATAGACTTTGCGGCAACTTGCATGGATTTAACGTCAATCATACTCAATGACCTATCATAAACAAGGAACAGAGTACCATATGTTCTCACTCATAAGTGGACCTTGAACAATTATAATACTATAAGAAAGGGATTAGCAGTAGTGGGAAACTGTCAGGGGAGAGGGGTGGAATTGGCGGTTGAGGGAAACTGCTAGGGGAAGGAGGGGCATACCTCATCAACAAGGGTACCTGCATAATCAACGTTTGTATACCTAACCCTGAATTGTACCTCACATCTTTATAATTTAAAAAAAACAAGAATAGCAATGACTGTTATTACAGAAATATAGTTAATAATCACCCAGTACTTAGAGTTGGAAACTTAAGCAAGTGTAGACAAAGTATCTAACAATTCTTTGCAATTCATAGAAAAGTTTTGATATTAGGAAGAAACTTTCCAAAGCCAAGTAATGCAAATTTGAAATAGCATGACAGATCAGGAAACAATGCCCCAAAAAGACAGCCAAACATGTGGTTTTGATCAAACCAACACGGGTTAATGCCCTTTGCACTATGTCATTCGTAATTATTGCCCACAAAATTATGCCTACATTATACATGTATTAAATTGTATTTGTTGTGTGGGTTCTATTTTTCTCAAGAAGTCTTACTGTTGTTAATCTGGCTGAGATTTGATGACTCCCTTCTGGAATGACTAAACTAAGCGAGGTGATTTGCCAAAAAAATCAGCATAAAGATTATGGTACCCAAAGTTGGTTTTTAAAAAATTACCCTGAGTTGCTGCTGAAGTGTAGTGCCTGTCATACACTCATTATTTTATATAAACTTCTCCCAGGTGCCATAAAAAGCAAATTAAACACACAAGGCCCCTGCCCTCAAGAAAATTATAGCTTAAATGAGTCAACATACTGAGAAATCAGCAAAATGACTCTTCCAACTCTGACCTAGTTGAACTGACAGATGTCACTAAACAGATGATTAGACCACAGAAAGATGTGCTGTCCGTGAATAATGCAGGCATAAATTCTGGCTCTGCTACTATCTGCTAGTTCTTAGCATACCACTTCCTTTTTCTAGGTCTCAGTTTCAGCTTCCATGAAATAAACAAAATTGTGATTAGTTGATGTATAATTCTGCTCAAGGTCTAAGTTCATGGAGGAAATACAAAAGTTAAATGAACAAAACTGATACTCATGATGTGGCTATAATGGAATGTGTCATAAAGTCCCAAGAACTGAGTGCAGCACAATGTGTATTTTGTCTAAGTCTTTTTTCCTTCACTTACTAAAGATTATATGCATGGAGAAAGGATTTGAAGTGTCTTAACTGTGGTGCTCCTATAAATATAACATGATTGTGGCTCATATTTTGATTCCCACTTGGAAGATCATGACCCCTGGCCTTATACTTAGCAGGCTGTTTCAGTAAAGTTTTTTTTAAATATGTGGGGTACAATTTAGGGTTAGGTATACAAATGCTCATTATGCAGCTACCCTTGTTGATGAGGTATGCCCCTGCCTTCCCTGGCAGTTTCCCACTACTGCCAATGCCTTTCTTATAGTGTTATGATAGTTGTTCAAGGTCTGCTTATGAGTGAGAACATGTGATAATCGGTTGTTTCTGTGATAGATCACTCAGTATTATAGCTTGATACCTTCAGTTAGGTTGAATTTTAAAATGACTTGTTTGCAAGAAAAGCAAAAACTATTTCAAAGTCCTAAATGGGCCATTCAAAAATCTCGAGGACTACACCTGTGAACTACTTTTGTGAACATTTGAAGGTTCGATGTTACTGTATCCATTTTATATGGCATTCTGAAGACCAGGGTCTATAGCATCTTCTCAGCCCTGACCAGTATGAAAGAGAATATTACAAAGGAGCTAAGATGCTAAACCTTGAAATTGGCAAAGCCTAAGTTAATTTCAGAAGTTATGTAATTTTTTTCTGACTCTAAAAATAAAGAGTGTGGGGGGGAAATCCAGTTTGATTCTCCCTTTTTTAAAATATCTTATAATGGCACAAACGTTTGAATTTCTTAAATAGTGTACAAGAGAGAAGAAGAAAGCAAGATGGGTAAAGATTCAAATTCAGTTCTTTTCTTCTATTGTCTGAAAATACAGCATCAACAACTGGCAATTGAGAGAAGAGATACATCATTATACTTATTTATAGCATTAACTACTTTACATTCATCCTCACAAGTGAAACTGTAAAAAAAAAATATATAAAGGGAGTGTGTGGTTCTTTCATTAGCTTGTCTGTAATACTGGATTGGTCCATAAATTAATGTGTGTAAGAGGATGGGGAGAAAAAGAATTCAAAGCTCTGCCATTCTAATTACAGCTCTTTAAATATCAAAAGACACAAAGAAAGATTCCTTTTGAAAAGCCTACCGACTCTCTTGGCAAGACACTATTAATTACTTGCATAAATCTGCAGTTTGTACACCCAGAGCTATGGGTGACATTATTACATTATCCAGGAATTTAACAGTCCCCACCGGTCTCAGCGTGTTTCTTTAAACTCTTGTTTACCAAGCGATCCTTCTGTAAACTTCAGCTTCCTGCTCAGAGGGAATGAGCAGAGCTCTGAGACAACAGGTAGCTTTGAGCCCCTCACATTGTCTGCAACTCACACAATTCAATTAGAGTAACTGTACCACGTGAATTATTAAATTAGGCTGGAGATTGCCGTGAGCAGTAATAATATCGCAATCTTATTTAAAAACAAGACATACAGCGTCCATAAACAAACTGTTTATAAACAAACCACAAGGGCAAATGGAAACTACAAATGGGCCTCTGATCTAAATTAATAGGTAAAGCCCCAAAGAAATAATATCTAGAGAAGTAGTTATAACTTAGAAGACATTTGCCTCCAAATTTCCAACTTTATATATTTATATATATACTTAATCAGCATTTCTCTTTTGAACATCCATTGCATAGGAAAGTTAATAGAAATAAAATCTGGCCTATGGCTCTATATTTTTGCAATAAATACACACTTTAGGGAACATTCTCCAAACTGCTCTGGAGGAAAGAGGGGAAGCGTGTTGCTTGATAAAATGAAAACGTAAATTCAAAGCTGCAAACGTGTCCCCTGCTGTGCCCAAGTGCCAATTTTCAGCTTTAATCGTGCACAAGAAACTTTTGCAAAATTTTAAAAAGGAAAATGGATGTATGACCAAGCTAGCTTGGTTCACATCTCTTTGGGTAGAAAGAAGCAGTCATAGCAGGCAACAGGTCAAAACCTAAGCTGCTCGAAAAGCCTCACGCCAAGGAGTAAGTGGCAGGTGCTCTTTCGCGTGGTCTACCCAGTTTAAAGCAAGGGCCATATGTTTGTAATGACTGTGAGTGTCAAAGATTTCAGGGTTGATCCTAGAGGTAACGCCACTCACAGTCACTAAACCTGATGTGACAATATTTAATAATACAAGTTGTTGTATTCCTCCTAATTAGCCAGCAAGCCAATTAATTATAAGATTTAGCCAACAGTCAAATTCTATTATCATGAAGCTTGATCGTGTAACAGAACAGCGTAACTCCTTTATCTCTTCTTTTATGCTTCTAATCTCATGGATGAACACAGAAATATTCTGAAGCTTGGAGGTATGTGGGAAAGTCAAGAGCATACCAAGGAAGTCAAAGTCTATGTATCGATAGATAAATCCATGCAAGGCCAGGTGCTGTGGCTCACACCTATAATCCTTGTACTTTGGGAGGCCAAGGTGGGAGAAATGCTTGAGCCCAGGAGTTTAAGACTGGCATGGGCAGCCAGGCACAGTGGCCCATGCCTGTAATCCTAGCACTTTGGGAAGCTGAAGCTTACTCGAGTCCAAGTGTTCAAGACCAGCCTGGGCAACATAGTGAGACTTCATCGCTACAAAAAATTAAGTTAAATTAACCGGCCAAGGTGGGAGGATTGCCTAAGCCCAGGAGGTTGAGGCTCCGGTGAGCCATGATCATGCCATTGCATTTCAGCCTGGGTGACAAATTTAGACCCTACTTCAAAAAAAAAAAAAAAATCCAGGCTAGTATAGATTGACACAAAAATAGAGATTATAAGACAAAAATGGGTATCATCATAAGCAGATGTCAATATGTGTCTTAAGAACTTGCTGGATCACCCCAAACACATGAGCAACACAATGTGCTATGATGTTATGACAACTACAATGTTACTAGATGACAAGAATTTGTCAGCTCCATGACAATCTTATGGGACCACCGTTATATATATTGTCTGCCATGTAAGTGAAATGTCATTATGTGGTGCACCTACATATATATATATACAGTTTGGTGTCTTACCTTTCTAATGCAACTAACAACATGTCCTAAGATTATTCTGTAGAAATAATATACATCCCCTTGATTCCTATTTCACAGCTAGACAATAATGCATTTCAGGGATTCTTATAATTTAACTATTTTTCTCCTGCTAGACTTTTAGGTGGTTTCTAGAAATACCCACTCAAGGCATATTGATATGGATCTTTCTAGTTCTTTGTCCATGTTTTATTTTTTCTGTGCTTTGATACGTGTTGTTATTTCTCTTGTTCCATCTAAATAAAAATAAGGTCTGGAAATTATTTTATGTCATTTATGTTCTCTTAAATCTTCTTCAATACTTTCCTAATTTTGATTTTACATACATCTCTTGACTCCAACTAAAATGTAGTGTTTAGTAAATAAATAAACATTTTCATAAATATTTTTAAAAAGAACTTGCTGGGAACTATTCTCAAAGCTATGGAGTCAATGTAACTGTCCATCAATTGGAAAATCAATAAATAAAATGCAATGGAATATTAACAATAATAGAATCCTGTCATTTGCAGCAACATGGATAAAACTAGTGGTGATTATGTTAAATGAAATAAGACAGGAACAGAAAGACAAATATCACACATTCTCATGCATGTGGGAACTAAAAAAGCTGATCTCATAGTTACAGAGTAGAATGGTAGACACCAGAAGCTGAGAAGAGTACATGGGTAGGGAGCAGAGATGAAGAGAAGTTAGTGAGAACAAACAAACAGGCAGAAGGAATAAGTTCTAATCTTCGATAGCAGAGTAGGGTGGTTATAGTTAACAACAATAAGTTGTACATTTCAAAATAGAAGAGAGGACTTGAAATATTCCCAACACATAAAAATGATAAATGTTTAAGGTATGGACACCCCAAATACCCCAACTTGATCATTACAATTCTATCCGTGTGACAAAATATTGTATGTATCCCATAAATATGTACAAATATTAGGTATCAATATAAAAAAAAGAACTTGCTGGAAATATCCCAATGCTTTCTGAAGAAAGACCGCAAAACTTTCCAGCAGAAAGATTCTTTGTCAACATTGTGACACAACTCCTTTATTTTACTAATGAGGACAGAGAGACATAAACAAGATGCATGGTTTGTTCAACTTTTCACAAATAATTGGTGGTAGACTTAAGATTCAAACTCAGATTTATCTCTTACTCAAAGAGCCTTTTGCTGTTATGCTGAGAGTAGAAATGAATCCTTACATCTAGCAACTGCCTTTTTCCATGGTGGCCATAACCTAACTAACTATCAACAGAAAAGAAGAAGATCAAAATCAAACAAAAATAAATAAACATATGTTGTGGGAGATGTTTTAAAGAAGGTCTGAAAGGAGGAGTAAGAATCACTAATTAGAGCATGTCACTTTCACTTTTTATTTTGTTATTTATTTGAGTAGGAATCTCACTCAGTTGCCCAGGTTGGAGTGCAGTGGCACACTTACGGCCACCACAGCCTCGACCAGCTGGGCTCAGGCAATCCTTCCACCTCGGCCTTCCAAGTAGCTGGAACTATAGGCATGTGCCACCATGTCCGGTTAATGTTTTGACTTATTATAGAGACAAGGTCTCGTCAAGTTGCTCAAGCTGGTCTTAAACCCTGGACTCAGGCAATCCTTTCACCTCCGCCTCCCACAGTGCTGGCATTACAGGCATGAGCTGCCATGCCTGGCTTGATGTCACCTTCTTACTTAGATTTCAATGACTTCTTTTCATCACTCCTATGAGGAAATCCAAACTTTACCCTGGCCTTCCAGGTTCTTTCCTTGGCTTTCCCATCAACCTACTCACATTTCAGATTTCTTTCATTTGGTGGTGGTAGTTTGCTATCTCCCTCCCTAGATAGTTTTTCCCTTGGTGCCTAGAACCAAACATACAGTTGGTGCTTAATAAACATATGTTGAGACTAGGTGCTGTGGCTCACACCTGTAATCCCAGCAATTTGGGAGGCTGAGGCTCTTGATCCTTTGGAAGGATTACTTGAGGCCAGAAGTCGGTGACCAGCCAAGGTAGCATAGCAAGACCCTCTCTCTTCAAAAAATTTAAAACTTAGCCAGCTTTGGTGGCATGCACCTATAGTCTCAGCTACTTGAGAGGTGGAGGCCAGAGGGTAGCTGAGGCCAGGAGCTCAAGGTGACTGATTGTGCCATTGTACTTCAGTCTGGGCAATGAGAAAGATTCCACCTCCAAAATAAATAAATATGTGTTGAATTAATTATTGAAGTCATAAATGTAAAAATTTTCAGGACGCAAACCACTATTAAAATGTTAGATGTTACTTCTACAAGAAGACTTCAAAAATTTCATGGAAAAAAATGGATTAAAATAAATAAAAGATAGATAAGTAGGACTTCATCAAACTGAGAAGCTTTTGCACAGCAAAAGAAACCATCAAGTGAGCAGGGAGACAGCCCACAGAATGGGAAAATATTTGCTAGCTGTGTACCTGGCAAAGGCCTAACATCCAGGATCTACAGGATACTCAAATGACTCAAAAGGCAGGCAACAAACAGATCTGTTAAAAAATGAATTGTTAAATATTATTAACCGAATGAAAATGGTTGCCCCTAAAAGATTTTTCAAGACTAGTAAACAAAAAGAAACGTGAATAGACAATTCTCCAAAAAAAGGCATATGAGCAGCCAACAGATATATTTTAAAAATATGCAGGCTTCCTAATCATCAGAGAAATGCAAATCAAAGCCACATTGAGATATCACCTATCTCCAGTAAGGATAGCCATCATTAATTAATCAAAAAATAATAGATGCTGACGCAGGTATGGAGAAAAGGAGATGCTTCCACACTGTTGGTGCGAGTGCCAGCTAGTTCAGTTTCAATGGAAAATAGTGTGGCAATTTCTAAAGGAACTAGAAATTGACCTTCCATATGATCCAGCAATCCCCCTTCTAGGACTATAACTGGAGGAACATAAATCGTTCTACCAAAAAAACACCTGCACACACATATTTATTTTCACAATACCAAAAACATGGAACCAACCCTCTTGCCCATCAAAAGTGGACTGGACAAAGAAAATGTGATACATATACATGAAGGAATATTATGCAGCTATAAAGAAGGACAAAATCATGGACTTTGCAGCAAATGAGATGGAGCCGAAGACAATCATATTTAGTGATCTATCACAAAGACAAAAAAACAAATACCACATGTTCTCACTCATAACTGGGACCTGAACATTAACCACCATAACAAAAGGGAAAACAGGCAGTAGCAGGACACTGCCAGGGGAGCAAGGGGGAAGGTACGTGGCAACATAAAGGGTA
Source organism: Cephalopachus bancanus (assembly GCA_027257055.1). NCBI lineage: Eukaryota > Metazoa > Chordata > Mammalia > Primates > Tarsiidae > Cephalopachus > Cephalopachus bancanus. The sequence continues at coordinate 6,696,563 of JAPVLO010000058.1, forward strand.
CCTGGTCTTAAACCAGAGGAAGTAAGGACAGGTTGGAGGCCCAAACTTCACCTACACCTAGATTACTTGTGTACCTAACCCCACATCTCTATAATAAAATAAAGTTTGTTTTTAAAGATTAAAATTTTAAAATATAAACTTTACTTCTCTTTCTAAAGTTCTATCAAGGTCAAGACACTTCTGTAACAGATAACAGCCATTTAGTCCATCCCTAAAGACTGAGAGTCTTGAGAATGTAGCCATGTCAATGAGGCTTTTTAAAAATATTATTAACTGAGCAAAAATGGGTGCCCCTAAAAGATTTTTCAAGACTAGTAAACAAAAAGAGATCAGAAGAAGCCAAACCAGGGCTTTAAGGTGGATGCCTGATGATTTTTTTCATCAAAATTTTCACAATATTGCCTTGCTTGATGAGAAGGAGCATTGCCGTGTTAGAGAAAGACTCTTAGGGAAACTTTCCTATGTGTTTTGGTGAAGATTTGGCTCACATTCTCAATGCCTTCTCATCATGATCAGATGTTATCTTCTTTGGCCCTCCAGAAAGTCAACAAGCAAAATGCTTTGAGCATCCCAAAAAAACGTTGCCATGACATTTGCTCTTGACTTTTGTTTTGACTGGACCATTTCTACCCCTTAATAGCCATTGCTTTGATTGGGCTTTTTCTTCAGGATCATACTGGTAAGCCATGTTTCATTTCCTGTTGCAATTTTTCAAAGAAATGCTTCAGGATCTTTGTCCCACTTGTTTAACATTCCCACTGAAATATCTGTTCTTGTGTGCGGCTAATCTGAGTGCAATGATTTTGGCATCCATTAAGTAGAAAGTTTGCTCAACTTTAATTTTGCAGTCAGAATTGTTTAAGCTGAACCAGTTGAGATGTCTGTAGTGTTGGCTGTTGTTTGTGCTTTTTATCGTTGGTCCTCTTCAATTAGGGCAAAAACAAGATGACAATTTTCCTGGCAAATTGAAGTGGACAGTCTGCCACTGTTGGCTTCATTTTTAACATTATCTCATCCTCCTTAAAACAAGTTATCTATTTGTAGACTGTTGGGTTTCGGGGAGCATTGTCCCTATTAACTTTTCCTAAAGCATCAGTGACTTCACCATTCTTCCTCCCAAGCTTCACCACAAATTTTATATTTACTCTTACTTTAATTTTAGCAGAATTCATGTGGCTCTGATAGGAACTCTTCTCAAATTGATGTCCTATCCTGCTTAGTGCCTCAATCTAGATCCTGTTCAGACATGTTATAACAAGTTAGTACAAGTTAATTTTGGTGCAAAAAAAATTTTGAAATGCATGCATAGTTTTTTTGTTTGTAATACACACTTTTCATGAACTTTTTTAAGAACCCTAGTATTTATTTCTTAATGCATTTGGAATCTGATTCTAACACATAACTCCTAAGAGACAGATTTATGACCTAAAGATGCACACATTGTACTGTGTGATGACTTCTGGACAAGCAAGGGTCATTGAAAAGGAACTATTTTTTATCATCCCTCACCCGGCTCCTTTATGAACCGAGCAGAACATTCGTAACTCCAAATCTTATTAAAGAAAAGGAAGACTATTTCTTGACCAGTAAACAAAAAGAAAGAATCATGAACTAACTCCTCTATTGTCCCGTACCCAGCTGTGGGGCAGGATACTTCGGGCACAGATAGTCATCTTCTGAGGACAAATGTATGTGATGGCAAATATGATGTCATTGGTCCATCTCCAACCATTATTTGATTGATTGAGCTGAATTTCTGCTGAGGATCCACTCCAGGAAATGCAGTAGGGGCCTCAGGGCATTATCCAAACAGAAAACTTGGGCTAGCCATATCTTAAACACTGATGGAGCCTCTCTCCTTTCACAGTGGTCCCCACTTGCCCCTTACTTTTAGAGTGGAGCAAGATCCCTATTGATTCATCTCCTCAAGTGTTTGTCTGTTGGGAGTGCTGGGCTTCTCTCTCTTATGTGTGTACATTTGTAGGAGTGTAGTATGTGGGGAGAAGGGTTAACTGCTTGATCTTACCAGAGATGCCAGAAATTAAAGCATTTTAATGGTCATGTCATGCTGCCTAGTATAACTTGTTTCCAATTCATTTACCCACATAATCTGTATCTTAAACTAAACATTTTTTTAGAGTCAGAGTTTTACTCTGTCACCCAGGTTAGAATGCAGAGGCACAATCATAGCTCACTGCAACCTCAAACTCCAGGACTCAAGAGATCCTCCCACCTCAGCCTCCTGAGTATCAGCAGGTACATGCCACCTCACTCTGCTAATTTTTTTTTTCTTTTAGAGAAAAGACCTCCCTGTGTTGCCCAGTGTAATTGAAAACTCCTGTCCTCAAGTGATCCTCCTGCCTTGGCCTCCCAAAGCACTGGGATGATAGGCATAAACCACCACTCCCAGCCTTATACTAAGAATTTCATTTATTCTTCTATTCAGGTTCTGAGGATGGAGAAAAGTGATAAGTGCGAAAGAGAACAGAAAAGTAGGATAAGAGGAGGAATGTGATGGGGAGGGCCAAATCACATGAGATGGGTGGTTAGGAAAGACCTGGTTAACGGGGATTCTGAGCAAAGTTTCCGTTAGTGAACAATCCATGCAAATATCTGTGGAAGTGACAATCCACACACAAGGAATAAGAAGTGCAATTTACTTATAATGGAGCATGTCATGTGAACGATATTATCTTCTTTTCTGCATTCTTGATGCTCTAAGGGCCAACATCCCCACATCCTAATCACTTCAGGGTCATGTAGCTATCGGACAACTAGAGACAGCTCCTCTACCCCAGAGCTCACTGAAGTTATTCAAACTGGCCCATCCTAACCCTGCTTACTCTGCCTCGGCTTTGCCTTTCCTTGTGGAAACTACAGTGATGGTTTTTGCTCACACCTCCTTTCACTCCTTAGTTTCCTAACGAACACTAGCGTCTGCCTGTGTGACCCTCCATGATGTGTTGTGCTTCCTGCTTCTAGGAAACTTAAGGGAAGCGTAAAAACTTATTCCTTCCTAACGTCATTTCGGTGTCTTCATGTCATACCATATCTGCTTTAAACAAATCCTGAGGACATTTTAAAACGCATGCCTAGCATGTTCAAGGAGTGTGTCCAAGGAGCAACAAGAAGGTCAGCATGGCCGGGCTCAGTGGCTCAGCCTGTAATCCCGCGCCTTTGGGAGGCTGAGGTGAATGGATTGCCTGAGCCCGCGGGTTCGAGACCCGCCTGGGCAGTGAGACCGCATCTCTTCAATAAATCAAAAAATCAGCCGGGCGTGGTAGCGCATGCCTGTAATTCCGGCTACTAGGAAGGCTGAGGCGGAAGGATCGCTGGAGCCCAGCAGGTCGAGGCTGCGGTGGCCAGGAGCGGCCACTGCACTCCAGTCTGGGCGACTGAGTGAGACTCCAACTCAAAAAAAAAAAAGAAGGCCAGCATGACTGGAGCAGAAAGAATGAAGGGATGAGATGAGAGAAGGAAGCAAAAGACCAGCCCATGTGGGGCCTTGGAGACACAAGGATGTTGACTATTAATCTGATCAAAACAAGGAGCCACAGAGAAATTCAAAACAAAAGAATGACATGATTTGACTTACCTTTCAACAAAAACAATGCAGAAGCAATGCAGAAGCAGAGAAATAACATGGAGATTTATTACAATAATCTAAGCAAGAGATGCTGGTGGACTGGACCAAGATGGTATATTAGGGGAAGCAGCAAGCAATAGTTAAATTTTAGATATAAAGTCTTTTTAGCCGGGCTCAGTGGCTGAGCCTGTAATCCCGTGCCTTTGGGAGGCTGAGGTGAGTGGATTGCCTGAGCCCGCGGGTTCGAGACCCGCCTGGGCAGGCAAGACCTCATCTCTACAATAAATAAAAAAATTAGTCGGGCGTGGTAGCGCGCGCCTGTAATTCCGGCTACTCGGAAGGCTGAGGCGGAAGGATCGCCGGAGCCCAGCAGGCGAGGCTGCGGTGGCCAGGAGCGGCCACTGCACTCCAGTCTGGGTGACGGAGTGAGACTCCAACTCAAAAAAAAAAAAAATTCTTTTGAAGGTGAAGTCACTATAATTTGCTGATGGACTTATGTGGAGTGAGAGAGAAAAGTCATAGATGCCTGCCAGATGTTTTGAAACTTAAAAATATAGATGTGTATTTACCATTTACTGAGATGGCAAAAACAGCAAGAGGAACACACCTGGGTAAAGAAATGGACTATAAATCAGGAACTCAATTTGGGATATGTTAAATTTGAGGTGCCTGTCAGTCATCAATCTTATGATTAACTACAGCAAACAAGCAGGAATAGGTAGAAGTAGATCTTAAAGGCTAATGAGCTGAGGCAGAAGGATTGCTGGAGTCCAGCAGGTCGATGCTGGGCTGGTCGTGAGCCTATGTGCCACTGCACTACACCCTGGGTGACGGAGTGAGATTCCAACTCAAAAAAAAAAAAAAAGACTAATGAAGCAATTGTCCATGTTGGAGAGACTCAACGGAAAGGAACTGAGGGTGGCCTCTAGGAACTGAGGTCTCAATTTCAACATTCCAAAGGAATTTAATCCTGCCAAATGTGCACTTAGATGCACATCCTTCCTCAGTCAAGCCTTCTGATAAAACCTTATTCTCTGCTGACACTTTATTGTAACCCGTGAGAATCGCTAAATGAGAAGACCTAGTTATGTTATGTCCAGCTTCCTGGCTCACAGAAACTGTGAGATAATAAATGTGTATTGCTTTAATCTGCTAATTTGAAGAGTAACATGTTATACAGCTATAGATAACTAATAGATCATTAGAATGAATGTAGATAGAAAACAAAATTTGGGCTTGCCCTGGGTCACACCACTGTTTAGAAATCAGTAAGATAAAGAGGAGTGTGTAAAGGACCCTGAGAGCAGCCAGTGAAGTAAAAGGTGGAGCTAAGAGACTGCACAACAAAGGATTCAACAAGGAGGAGGAGATGACCAACTATTCAAGTGCTATTGACATGTCCAATAAGACGAGTAGTGAGAATTTGTTGTTGAAGTCTGCAATGTTGAGATCATTTATGTAATAACATTTAAGAGCAAGCCAAAAAAAATTTGTAAAATCTTTCTTCTTTTATAAAGATAGCTAAAATTTCACAAATGAGGTTTCCCTATAAGTAAGATATATTTCTACCCATGCCTGCTGGCTAGTGACTGTAACACTGGGAAAAAATTTAGATTGTCAACTTTAAGGATCTCTTTTATAGATGAACATAACAAGCTAAGTGAATTATCTAGGGTCACATAACTCTTCATAGACGAGTTAGGAATTGAAATGACACTAAAATTTCTTCAACACTTTCTGTTGCATCACACTACCTCTTTAATTTCCTACTTCAAAGTAGAAGACTAAAAATCCTAAAAAAAAAAAAAAAACACTGTATAACATATTGAATACAATCATGCACTGCATAATAATGTTTCAGTCAATGCTGAATCACATATATGACAATGGCCCCATAAGACTATATCATATTTTTGCTATATTTTTTCTGTTTAGATAAACAAATACTTCCCATTGTGCTACAATTCCCTATAGGACAGCTAACCTCTCTTACCTGAAGACTGATTTATTTGTGTTTTCTCATAGCTAAAGTTTGTAAAAATCTTATAAAGAACAAGGCCTAGCATAGTGGCTCATGCCTGTAATCCCAGCACTTTGGGAGGTCGAGACAGGAGAATTGCTTGAGCCCAGGAGTTTGAGACCAACCTAGGCTATATAACAAGACCTTGTCTCTACCAAAAAAATTATAATATTAAATATTTTATATATAAATTAGCCAAGAATGGTGGCAAATGCGATTCTGGAGGCTGAGGCAGAAAGATCACCTGAGCCCAGGAGATTAGGGTGCAGTGACCTCTGATCAGGTCACTGCACTTCAGCTTGGGCAACAGAGGGAGACCATGATTAAAAAAACAAACAAACAAACAAAAACAATGTATTAAGAACAAGGCTATGAGATTTTTTTAAACAACTTGAAAGAATCAACATGTAAAAGACAGGAAACCCTCATACGGAAGATCCTAGAATTTAATCTCAAAGTTAAAAAGCCAATAAGGTGATATTACTTAAACATCTGTCAAAGACCACTTTAAAGAACACTTTACAAAATTAATCTTTAACATATAAAATCACCTACTTCATAAAGTTTTCCAAAAATTGTTTTATCTTGCTTATTTAAGTATGGCTATTGCTTGCTTTGCACTCAAATGTAGTCTCCATGAGAGTAGGGATCTCGTTAGTCCTGCTCACCTCTGTGTCTCAGGGCACATGGTAGTCCTTGGGAACCAGTAGAATGTAAAAAACATGTTTGTTAGATGAGTGATTTGAACTGGGCCTTGAAGAACTTAAGTAGAAGGATGAAAAGCAGAAGAAAAATCATGGACACAGTCCTGGAAACATAAGAGGACCTGCCGTGTAGGGAATGTAGAGAAGCCTGGTCAAGAGGGAGTTGTAGGAAACACAGTTTGTGTGGCAGAGTGGAGAGATCCTACATAGTCTTTGAGAGACAGGTAAAGAGGTCTGGCCTCCATTCTGAAAGCTCAGGGGAGACAGGGGAGACTAATGATAGAAAGATAATGGTCACAACAAGGCCTGGATTTTAGAAAAGACTTGGACTTGAAGGTGGATGAAAAGTTGAGACAGGGAACAAGAAGACTCATTAGAATGTTTTGAATTCCTTCAAAATAAGATGTCCTCTATGTACTTGAGCTAGAGCAGTGATCGAGACATTTTCCCTCAAGGAAATGACAGTCTAGTGGGAAGACAGATATGCAAACAGGCCATGGTAGCAACATAGCATAATAAGTTTAATAAATGGAGCAAACACGGAATATAAACGGTGCAAAAAAAAAAAAAAAGAGGGTCTGGGCTCAGCTTTAGTTGCATTTAGCTTGATACCAGAGACATGAGGAGCATTAGTAATGCAGGAGGGTAGTCCAGAAAGACACACAGTCTAGGGACAGCAAGGGTCTCACTGTCCCAGATGTTGGATGGGAGCAGAAAGCCAGAAGGCAGTCAGGGCATCCAAGCCACAGCCTCAAAAAGACCCAGAGAATGTATATGCAAGTGGTGAGGGCATAAAACAGCTACGGAAACCCATACCTTTCCTTCAGGCCCTTCCCAGTGTGTCTTGCATACCAATACCCCTCTCATGCCCACCACCAAAGGTAACCATTATTCTCACTCCCATCTGTTGGGAGCCGGCCACGGAGGCCCACTGAGCGTTAGGGATCAGGGAGGGCCGTGGACCCTGAGACCACTAGGACGTGTTCGGGAGCCGTAGACCCCATTTTCCTCCCCCTTTTGCCACGCAGCACAAAAACAACCTAAAGGAACTCTGCTGGCCTAAGCTGAAGGCTCTGTGACTGTGACAGGCATAGCTCACTCTAGAAACCCATTGTTCCTGTTTCCCATAAACTGTGGTTTCGGCTTAGGTTTTAGATATAATTCAAATTCAGGTCACCTTTGGGAGCCTTTTATACGGTACAAACTTCTTTATAAGATTTAAAAGAATATTTATAGAATTAGTATATACTTATGGAAAGCTGTTTTCAGCTTTTCAATGGTATAGATGATTATCAAGAGTGGTCCAGCACAGAGTTTGGGCTGGGCCACATTCCTGAGAGCCCAGCGCCTACTTTGGACTGGGCTGCATTCTTTTAGGCCGGTTTTAGCTACAGTTAATGTAAGGTCTTTTTTCTACCTATTATAGAAATTGAATTTATTTTATTCATAGAAGGTATTGTAGAATAGGTCATACTACATCAAGGAATCATGTTAGTTCAAGCATAATCAGTCATGATATTTTTAGATTTAATAAGAATATAGTTAACTTTAGAAATTTCATTGTCTCCATTTTCTACTATCATGGTTTTGGCCTTAGTACATTTACAGTTTATATTTGGAAGCTTTACTGCTGCTAATCAGCTTTATATATTAGAATTAGGAATTGGAAACTTTCATAGAAATTAGGATAGATTATAGGACTTTAGAATAGCCATTTTGTTAAGAGATTATAGTCTATTGTTCCAAAAAGTGGCCCACCGTGAACCTTGGACTGGGCCACATCCTATAGAGCCCAGCGTGATCTTTGGACTGGGCCACATTCTTTAGGAATTGGTTTAAGCTATAACTAAGAGCTTCTGTAGCATTGTGTAAGTAGTATTAGCATAGAATAGAAAGGTAATAAAGTTTAAGTTAGTCATCATGGGTATTGAGTGAGTTTTAGAAGTTATTGATTATCAGAACATCATTAGGCTAGTAGGGACTGTTGCACTGCTTGTGAAGAGCATTAACTAGCAAAGGGAACAATAAGACAATCTTGGGGTTTGTCCCTCCTCACACCTAAGCATCTGGTGGGTGGGGGATGCCCCTCCTGCACCTGGCTTTGTGTTCACGTGAAAGACTTGTGAGACTGCCTGTGTAAAATTTGGGGATAAATACCTGCTGTAACTTTCAATAAACGGCTTCTGCTCATTTCACTGAACAGTTGTCCACTTTCTTTCTTTCTCTTTCTTCCTCTTTTATCTATCCTTCCATCTTTCTTTCTTTAATATCTATCCCTACAGATTCGCCGACGCCACCACATCTTCCAAGGGACTCTCCAAAACTTGCAGGGGCTGGCCCCCCGCACCCATCATCATAGATTAGCTTTGCCCAGTCTTAAATTTCATATAAGTGGAATCATGGGGTATGCTCCATTTTTTTAAATCTGGGTGGTCATTGCACAGGTGTGCAGATACATAAAATCAAGCTGCATTTAGTATTGATGCGTTTTAATGTATACATAGTACACCTCCATTTTCAAAGTGGAGGGTGAAAAGGAAAACTCAAAGATGACTCCTACATTGTGTCTTTCTAGGTTTTCACTAGGTACCAGTGTCACAGGATGCCAGTAAGAGTTACTTTTAGAAGAAGGTTCCATGATCAAATAAGCTTGGGAAATGCCAGGTTAAATCAAGTCAAAACCACCTCATTCTGCAAGTATTCTCTGAGCTTTTACTACATCAGTAAGCACTGTGAATCACCAAAAGGGGTGACTAATAGTCAGAATTTCTCAAACCTTTTCTTCCAGAGTATCTCACAGGACTCAAATATTAAGGAACTCACCATGGGAAAGTTTTCTAGCCTGGACACTGTGGGAAATGGATTATGTTCTTCCAAGGAAATAATTTTCTTGGGCAAATTGAATCTGAGGTGCCACTAGGCAAATCCATCAGGCACCAAGAGTCCGACAAGCAGCTGAAATGCAGGAAAGGCATCCCAAGCACAGCAAGGCCTGGGGATATATTTTGAACTCTCTGACATATGGTCAGTGTCTGAAAATCTGTGAATAGACATGGGTTACATCCCCAAAAAGGAAATATTTCATGAAATGTGCTTAGGGCCCAGGAGGCAGCTGGGCAGAGGGCAAAGAACCGGAAAAGTGACAAATAAAGAGGAGTTATGGGATAACAGTGCTACTTCTTCAAGCAAAAATAGGTGTATGCCTTCCACCATATTTCTTTCCCATCTTAAAACTCATCTCAACAGCCAGAATTAATGCCTTTAGAGGTTCTGTCATAGGTCAGATTTTGTAGGATTCTTAACTTACTAAGAAGAGAAGCTTAGACTAAAAGACAACATTCACTTTCTGGAATGTTTAACAAACACATGGTTCTGAAATAAAAACACTTCTGCCAGTCTAAAAATTGATTTAAAAGAAGAAAAAGAAGGGCAATATGAGTGTGGTCTGCTTATATTTTTTTTCTCTAATCAAGCACATAAACATTTTCAAATGTTTAGGACATTAAACATTAAGACATTATACATTTTATATAGCTAATACTACTTTAGTGCTATTTTATAAATATAGGTAAACCCATAGTAATACAGGTTGCTTCCTTTGCATTTCAAAGAAGATATATTAAGATCTGTACATAGCCAGGCTCGGTGGCTCAGCCTGTAATCCCATGCTTTGGGAGGCAGAGGTGAGTGTATTGCCTGAGCCCGCGGGTTCGAGACCCGCCTGGGCAGGTGAGACCTCATCTCTACAATAAATCAAAAAATTAGCCGGGCATGGTAGTGCGCACCTGTAGTTCCAGTTACTCGGAAGGCTGAGGCAGAAGGATCGCCAGAGCCCGGCAGGTCGAGGCTGCGGTGGCCGGGAGCGGCCACTGCACTCCAGTCTGGGCAACAGAGTGAGATTCCAACTCAAAAAAAAAAAAAAAAAAAGATCTGTACATAAGATATAATAAAGATGGGTTTACATATGAAGTTAAATGTTAAGCAGAAGGGAAAAAACTAGCCAAAAAGAGGTAGCAGTGAGGCAAAAAAAAAACTACTTTGCTAATATTTTATGGAAAATTTAGAAAAATAAGGTTTTGTAATACCAAAGAGACAACCAGTACAGATCTTGTTTCTTCCATCTGACTAATCCAGGAGCAGCAGAGAATGTCGTTCATTTTAACCATCTTAAAAAAAATGATCTTATAATATTGCCATCTGTTGGCATATGACAGATACAGCATTCCAACGACGCAGATAATGAAGCAAAAATACAGAAAATTAAAGGGACAGATGTGAAAAGCTCACACGTTCATTTGGCTTAGCATTTCACATCTGTTCTATCCGAAGCCTTTCCAGGAACACAAATCTAATTCCCGGATTCAGTATCTTGAAATGTTATGCTATGCAGCAAGCAGCATGCCTATGACTTACTGAAGATCCATTCATTCCAGCACATCATGTGTTTTATCATCAATATTAGAAATCTTCTACCCAAAACTCAGTTTCTGTTAACAAGGGAAACTCCACATAGGTATATATAGGTGCATATGATATTGCATTTATTTATCCATGCTTCTAAAAAATTACCTCACTGGTGTTTGACGTCAACAAACAAGAAACACAGAAAGATGGTCATCTGTATTTTCTACATACTATTCTGATATTGGTCACCTTTTTGACAGGTTAAGAGATGAGAATTAGTACGAATATTGACCAATTCCTGCATAGCGTATGAACCTGTTGACTTGAACCTCAAATTTCTTTTTTATACTTTTAAAATGTTGGACTCAGGAGGCTGAAAAAGGAGGATCCCTTGAGGTCAAGAGTTTGAGACCAGCCTGGGCAACATAGAGAGATCCATCCCATCTCTTAAAAAAAAATTAGCTAGGCATGGCAATGCACACTTGTACTTCAGAAGTTGAGGCAGAAAGATCTACTTGGAAGGCTGAGGTAGGAGGATCCTTGAGCCAAACAGTTCGAGGCTGCCATGAACTATGATCACATCACTGCACTCCAACCTGGATGACAAAGAAAGATCTTGTCTCTAAAAACACACACACACACACACACACACACACACACAAAAACAAGGCAAAGTGGGGACCAAAGGGAGGCCCAAACTTTACCTGTGCAATGACCACTTGTATACCTAATCCTGAATTGTGCCCCACATCTTTAAAATAAAAAAAGAAAACTATGGTACGCCTGTTACTAGCTTCTAACCTAGTTCATTTTTGTTGTTGTTGTTTTGTTTTTGTTTTGTTTGGGGGTTTTTTGGTCTACAATTTAGATTGAATCCTGAATCCCTTCCTGGCTGCAAGTCTCCAAGCTAATGTTATCAAGTTTTTCTTGTGTTTTTCTGACTTGGAATCACTAGAAATTAAAACTGTGCTTTTCTTAAAACCCTGCAAACTGAAGCTAGACAACTTAAATTTCTGGAAAAATAGCAGTAACTTAATAAACAACCTTTATGCCTGCCTACTGATACATGGACTTCTTAAAAAGGTCACTGGAACACCTGATTCACACTACAATTTAGAAAAATCTGTCAGGTTGCCACTGCAATCTGAAGATGCTTCAGAGACTCTAGAAAAACTTGTCTATAGACTGCTTCAGACATTAACCTTTGTTTCTCTTCTGTTTCCATAGAAATGCCTCTTATTAAAGATCTGTTTGCCTGGATCATATTGCCCATCTGCAATGCCACCTCCCAGAATGGGACACAGCTGTTTAACTGATCTGATCTATTCTCAGGACTAAGAGACTGACTAAAGAAGATATGGAATGATATATATAAATTTATTCTTTTTCTGTTTATCCCAATTTCTCTTTCCACTCCTTTGCCTATCTCTAACAACCTCTAACCCAAATTTCTCCAAAGCTATCAGCTTGGCGCCGAACATGTGAAACTTTTTTTTAGGTTCCAAAGTGGGGACTGAAGGAAATCTGAATATTTCAATTCAAAATATAGCTTCTGGTATAATGTGGAAGCCATTTTATGCCACAAGAGCCACCTGTGTTAACTTCCAACCAATAAGAACTGCCATGTTTCAATCTCTCATTTACATGGTGGGAACAAACCTTAAACAATCAGAACTGCCACGTTTCAATTCCTCATGTGCATGGCAGGACCTGAAAAGGACCAGCTCCTACATAAAAACAGCCTCAACTGCTCGTAGCAGACAGCTCTTTTATTGCAACCTGGCCCTCTGCTCCCTTGCAGTGTTTTCAATAAACCCGCCGTCCTTACTCTGTTTGACTTGAGTAATTCCTTTCACTGCCCACAACTCTGGCCAACTGGTCAACTCATGACAAAAAAAAAACTCCCAGAGATCAAAAAGCACTGGAAGAGACTTTTCCCCCTACAGAGAGGACTGACCCACCAGAAAGTGTTCTTGTTATCTTCCTGACTGTTTCGTTATCTATTATAGAAAAAAGAAGGCCAAAATTGCATCCACACCTGAACACACCCTTTATCGACGTAACAACTGTCTTCAAGGATCATTTAAATTCCAAAGCAAACTATATACAAGTTAATTTCTGTTCCCTAGTAATCATTTATTGTCCTTCAATAGAATTCCTCTTCTCCCCTCTCCCATAACCTATTTTACCAGAATTCAAGCACCCACTCTTTCTGTAGCCTCATGATGGTATATGAGCACATATACCTCACTGGGAAGTTGGGTCTTCCTTCTGAAAGCTCCTGTGTACACATGCTAAATAAATTTGTATGACTTCCCTCCTATCAAAAAATAAATAAAAGTCTGTTTCTTCGTCAATCTAATAGCCTTTAAAAAAGTAATAAAAACATAATTTTAATCCTATGGATAACAACCTTATAATTTAATAAGGCCAAGAAACATTGTTTATTCTTTGAAAGAATCTGTCCATTACTTAAATTTGAGAACATTAGTAAAGTGCTTGCCTTGGCATTTGTTTCTGTGAATGTGTTGGCACCCAGTTGCTCTGTATCTAAGGCTAATGTGAAATCATCAAAAGTGAATTTAATATGGAAATCCTGCTTTTCAGTCAAATGAAGGCCCAATGACATCAGGAGCTGCAAGACAAAAGACTTCGCAAGAGTTCACATGGAGAAAAGTGGCCAGAGAATGGGACTATGACAGGACCCAGGTGGAAGAGTCATGCTGGTCTCAAAAGCTCTTGTGCCTTTGGTAGTCAGCACAAGATTCACACAGAAGACAGGAAAGCAACAATATATCTTTCATGTACAATCAAACATAGACTTAATTTTCAGTTTATGCAAACTTACTAACGTTTAACAAAATAATTTACATTCATAATAGAAACCCAAGAACTATTTTTCTTTAAAGGGGTTGTTAGTACATTATTTAAGTTTAAGAAAATCTTATGTCAGATGGGCTCGGTGGCTCAGCCTGTAATCCCACGCCTTTGGGAGGCTGAGGTGAGTGGATTGCCTGAGCCCTCAGGTTCGAGATCCACCTGGGCAGCGAGACCTCATCTCTACAATAAATCAAAAAATCAGCCGGGCGTGGTAGCGCGTGCCTGTAATTCCAGCTACTCGGAAGGCTGAGGCAGAAGGATCGCCGAAGCCCAGCAGGTCGAGGCTGCGGTGGCCGGGAGGGGCCGCTGCACTCCAGTCTGGGCGACCGAGTGAGACTCCAACTCAAAAAAAAAAAAAAGAAAATCTTATGTCAGACGGGCTCGGTGGCTCAGCCTGTAATCCCAGCACTTTGGGAGGCCGAGGAAGTGGATTGCCTGAACCCACCAGTTCAAGACCAGCCTGAGTAACTTGGCAAGACCTCTTCTCTACAATAAATCCCAAATTAGCATGGTAGTGCGCCTGTAATTCTGGCTACTTGGAAGGCTGAGGCGGAAGGATCACCTGGGTCCAGCAGGTCAAGGCTGCGGTGGCCATGAGTATACCATTGCACTGCAGCCTGGGTGACAGAGTGAGACTCTGACTCAAAAAAAAACAAAAAACAAAATCTTATGTCAATGGTTAAGTCTACAAAATTTAGACCTATCAGCCCAGCTCCCCACAGGCTTTCTGGCTCTCACTAACTTTTTGACATAAGGTAAGTTACTCAACCTCTCTAAACTTGACTCTTCACTTGTCATATGGAATAATAACTAAAACCTAGTAACTGTGAGGAATATGAAATGCAATTGTGTTTATAATAAACACAGCACCTGGCCCAGACCATAAACTCAATATTTGTTCATTATTTTTATTATTATGTATTCCGCATAATAGTGCTTCAAGATGGAAGTTAACATTTTGTTAAGTTTTGTAGGTGAAGAAACTGAGACCAAAAATTTCCAGCAACAACTGTATAGCCAGAAACTGAAAGAGCTGCAGTACAAGGTCGGGTCTGACTGGTTCTGAAGCCTGTCATCTTTCTGAGATACCATATCGCTCCTCAGGAAGTTGTCCAAAAACTCTTTTTCTGTAGCACCACCAACTAGAGCTTCCTCTTCTCTGTTACTGGAAGCTAGGGCAATCGGGAAGCACTTCTGACTGTAGCGATCAAAGTACCAGCAATAATCTTTGCAAAAACAGTGTACCTATTACAATTTGAGAGTCTGTTTTTTCCGCAACAAAAATAAAAATACATAGTTGTGAGTTTGTTTTGCTTTGCTTTTCTGGAGAAATCTCTTCTATACTTTGATGTGACCTCAAAAACCTGGGGAAGCAAATGGTTAAGAGTTGGATATATAAGGAGTGTGGTGGCTCACAATTCAGACTTACACTGTCTTTGCCACGCAACAGGGAAATAAAATTCTCTAGACTATCAAATGTGACAAGTCTGCAGTGACAGTCAATCCTTTTTATTTCTTGTCATTAAGTGTGCTCTGCATCAGTATAATATGTAATAATTGTCCATGAAATGGATGCCTTTAGACTGACTTACTTTCAGTGAAGGGGAAATAATAGAGATTTGCAATGTGGAGATATTAGCAGCAGTGATGAGGAGGAGGAGGATGAGACCGTATTTTTTAAATGTCTTCTTTGAAAGAGCTAATGGCAGACTATAAAAAGGCCTCGACCGTAATCAGTGAACAAGAATTCTACGGCCATTTTTTACATAAACCCTCTTAACATTATCATTTGTCCTCATTCAAGTTCTGGACAAGTTCTGTTAGCAGCGTGCATCACAATATGGATTAAGGGATTTACACCAGAGGTAGGCTAGGGTGATAAGGCCCTTGTGATGAGCCCTTACTGTGATGGTATCCCACTCTCAGCCATAGTGCTGGATTCAGCTTCCTAGAAGTTACATTGCGGCTTTTCACACATTCAACTAGTATTTCTGTGAGTCTGTGTCCTGCCAGGTACTGGGAGAGGCATGTGAAGGACACAGGTTCCAAGGAGCACAGCAACTGACCTGGCCTCTCCGCAATAGAGTATAGTGAGTGTGGCAGTGGGATTAAGTGTCAGGTCCTGTGTATACACATAAGAGTGCCCTGTCAGACACAGTCAAAGGAAAACTTCCCCAAGGAAATACCATCTAAACTGAGACCTAAAGGTTGCATATCCAGGTCAGAGAGGATCCAAATCTTGGGCAAAGGGAACATGATGCACAAAGCGCAAAAGACAGACTCTCGGTGTATTTAACACACGGTACATGATTGAGGCTGCCTGGAGAGAGAAGCTGGAGGGAATGGGGAGAAGTGAGGACTGAGAACTAAGAAGATGGCAAATGAAACTATGAGACCTCGGAAGCGTGATTAAGGAGTTTGGTCTCTAGTCTAAGGTTGATGGTAAGCTATCAAAAGGTTTTAATCATGGAAGTCACATGAGCAGATTGATGATTTAGAAACTGTCATTCTGGAGGCCAGGTGCAGTGGCTCATGCCTGTAAGCCCAGCGCTTCGGGAGGCCAAGGCAGGAGGATCACTTGAGCCCAGGAGTTCAAGACCAGCCTAGGCAACATAGTGAAACCTAGTCTCTACAAAAAAAAAATCAAAAAATTAGTTGGATGTGGTGGCACACACCTGTAGTCCTAACAACTCAGGAGGCTAAGGCAGGAGGATCATTTGAGCCCAGGAGTTTAAGACTGTGGTGAGCCATGATCATGCCACTGCACTTCTAGCCTGGGTGACAGAGTGAGACCCCACTCAAAAAAAAATAATAATAAAGAGAAAGAAAATACCCAGCATATTGAAAGATTAGAGGGAAGCGATAGAGGAGTTATTGCAATTAGGAGACAAGTGAAAAATCTGCATGAAAAATAAGCGTGGTCTGAACTAAAGCACTTAGCACAATAACAGGTACACGGGGAAAGCTGAATGAACACATAGTAAATACTACTAATAACACTCATAATAATGTGATGGCAGAAAAGGCTGGAAGAGATATACTTAGGAGGAGGATGAACACACTTTATGGTTATTTAGCCGTCAGAGATGAGATGGCAAGATCGGTCAAGGACAGTATGTGTTTTCTGACATGAGCAACTAACGGAGTGGTTGTACTAGTCACTACAGGAGATGTGAGAAGAGGAACAGGTTGGAAGGTCATAGACAAGAAGAATCTAGTTCCTCTTTTCTGGCTGGAACCATGGAGGGTGTCGAAGAGAAGAAAAAGAAGGTTCCTGCTGTGCCAGAAACCCTTAAGAGAAAGCGAAGGAATTTCGCAGAACTGAAGATAAAGCACCTGAGAAAGAAGTTTGCCCAAAAAATGCTTCGAAAGACAAGGAGGAAGTTTATCTATGAAAAAGCTAAGCACTATCACAAAGAATATAGGCAGACGTAGAGTTGAGATTCGAATGGCTAGGATGGCAAGAAAAGCTGGCAACTTCTATGTACCTGCAGAACCCAAATTGGCGTTTGTCATCAGGATCAGAGGTAGCAATGGTGTGAGCCCAAAGGTCCGGAAGGTGTTGCAGCTTCTTCACCTTTGTCAGATCTTCAACGGAACCTTTGTTAAGCTCAACAAGCCTTCAATTAACATGCTGAGGATTGTAGAACCGTACATTGCATGGGGGTACCCAAACCTGAAGTCAGTAAATGAACTAATCTACAAGCGTGGTTATGGCAAAATTAATAAGAAGCGAATTGCCTTGACAGATAATGGTTTGATTACTCAATCTCTTGGTAAATATGGCATCATCTGCATGGAGGATCTGATTCATGAGATCTATACTGTTGGAAAATGTTTCCAAGAAGCAAATAACTTGCTCTGGCCTTTTAAATTATCCTCTCCATGAGGTGGAATGAAGAAAAAGACCACCCATTTTGTAAAAGGTGGAGATGCTGGCAAGAGGGAAGACCAGATCAACAGGCTTATTAGAAGGATGAACTAAGGTGTCTGCCATTATTATTTTGTTAACCGGTGAGTTAATAATAAACAGTGTCTGCTTTCAAACGGAAAAAAAAAAGAAGAATCTATATGGGGACATATTCTGTTTAAGGTAGCAATGGATATCTTCCAGCTGATTTTTCCAATCCTCTTTGTCTTAATTCACCATTTTAAACTGTAAAATTTAATGGTTTTTAGTATATTCACAATACTATGCAGGTGTCACCACTATCTCATTCCAGAACATTTTTATCAGCCCCAAAAGAAACCCCATTCATCAGTTTTTTCCCATTCTGCCCTCCTTCCAACCCTTGGCGACCACTAACGGGCTTTTTATCTCATTAGACGTGCCTATTCTAGATAGTTCACTTAAATGTGATTAACAGTTCATTTAAATGTAACTATATGTGATGTAGTTTAAACAACAGAATATTGTTTGACCAGAGAAAGGAACAAAATACATGCTACAACATGGATGGACCTTGAAAACATAATGCTAAGTGAAAGAAGTCAACCACAAAAGACCATCTATTGCATGATTCCATTTAGGTGAAATAGTCAAAATAGGCCAAACACAGAAAGCAGCCTTGTGGCTGCCAGAGGCTGTGGAGAGGAGAAAATAGGGAGAGACTGTTTAATGATTACAGGTTTTCTGTTTGGAGTAATGAAAAAGTTTTGGAACTATACAGTGGTTGCACAACATTGCAGATGTGCTTAATGCCACTGAATTGTGCACTTTAAAATGGTAAATATATCTTATATGTATCTTGCCACAATAAAAGAAAAAAAAGAGTGAAGTACCGATACTTCTTTTTTCTTCCTTGAAGAGCAATGTTTCCACCTTTGAAGGGAGTAGGAGCTCTCCAGTGATTATTACAGGCTCGGAGGTCCAACTGCCTGGATTTGAATCATTGTTTCTTCTCTAATTGGATGTGTGACTTTGCACGAGTGACTCAACCTTCCTAATTTAGACTTTGTCTATAAAATGGAAATAATAATAGTACCTACATAGGGAGTTATGGCAAAGGTTATATGAAATAATACACATAAATGTTGAGCGTGGTGTCTGCCACATAAAATGTGTTCAACAATGTTAGCTACCTTTAAATTTATTATTATTACTTGGCCATGATGATCGGTCTTTAGGATGAGCACAAAGCCTTTTCCAGGTATTTCTGAAAAGGATCTGAAGAGAACAGCCCTTTTCTCTCGTATTCTCGAACTCTAAGATAGGCACTAAGAGTTGCCAGCAGTCAAACTGAAGCCAATGTCTCAAAAGAAGCCAGGACAAGTGATTGGGGCCTGGTCCAATATAGAATGAGTTCCTGATTCTAGGTGCCCAGAGTTTAGTTGCATTACTCAGTGACTTCCCATTTTGGCCTAAGTGAATTTAAATCTTATTCTTGTTCGATATAAATTTGCAACCAAAGAGTGCTAAAAAGTGTAACGATTGAGTAGTAGGACTGAAAGGGCGTTGAAGTTGAGATGTTCAGCAGGCATCTGGTAGAATACAGGGCTTCAAAAGTAGAATCTAGGCTGGGTGCAGTGGCTCACGCCAATAATCCCGGCACTTTGGGAGACTGAGGTGAGAGGATTGCCTGAGCCCTCAGGTTCAAGGCCAGCCTGGGCAACTTGGCAAGACCCCATCTCTATAATAAGTCAAAAAAAGCCGGGTTCGGTGGCTCAGCGTGTAATCCGTGCTTTGGGAGGCTGAGGTGAGTGGATTGCCTGAGCCCGCAGGTTCAAGACCCGCCTGGGCAACTTGGCGAGACTTCATCTCTACAATAAATCAAAAAGTAGCTGGGTGTGGTAGCACGCACCTGTAGTTCCAGCTACTTGGAAGGCTGAGGCGGAAGGATCGCTGGAGCCCAGCAGGTCGAGGCTGCGGTGGCCGGGAGTGGCCACCGCACTCCAGTCTGGGTGACAGAGTGAGACTCCAACTCAAAAATTAACAAATTAACAAATTTTTAAAAATAAAATTTAAAAAGTAGAATCTAGGGTAGAAATAAGGTGTTAGGAGTCATTAGCCTGGAAAAAGTAACCAGTTCATGGAAGTAAAAAGGATGACTAGGGAGAAGGTGTAGAAAATAAGATAGCATAAGAGCAAGCTTCAGGAAACAGAAATATCTACTGTATATGCAGAGAAAGGCAAGCTAGAAAGGAAATGAGAAAGCCAGAAAGGAAGGAGAAAAGGCAAGCAAATGTAGCATCACAGAAACCAAAAGAAGAAAATGTTTCAAAGAACCTGGTCAATAGTCAAGCAACAACAAGAAATCAAGTATAAAAATGAGATCACAGTCCTTTGGATTTACCAAATGAAACCACTAGTGACTTGAGTAAAAGCCATTTCAGAAACAGATCATCAGGCCAGGCACCAGTGGCTCACATCTGTCATCCAGCACTTTGGGAGGCCAAGGCGGGAGGATTGCTGATGAACCCAATGAGGAACAAGAAGAACATAGGTGGGGGAGGAACCGAGGGGTTTGGGGATGCTATTTGTACAGCCTTGGGCAAGTGTTTAACTTTGCTGAGGCTTGGTTATCTTATTCTTAAAAATTCAAAAGATAATTGAAGAAAACAATTGTAGAGTACAGGTAAAACAAACCTTTTTCAGAGGTCTGGACTGGCAGGGATGGATGGCAATGTCACACAAGGACCTCTCAGGAATTCCCCTGAAGCCTCCTGGAATCCTTTCTGCGTCTGGGCGTCCTTAAAAGAAAATGGTGCCAGGTACAGTGGCTCACTCCTGTAATCCCAGCACTATGGGAGGCAGAGGCGAGAGGATTGCCTGAGCCCAGGAGTCCCAGATCAGCCTGGGCAACTTGGCGAGACCTTGTCTCCACAACAAATCAAAAAATTAACCAGGCGTCATGGTGCATGCCTGCAGTTCCAGGTATTTGGAAGGCTGAGGAGGAAGGATTGCCTGAGCCAGGAAGTGGAGTAATTGTGCCACTGCACTCCAACCTGGGCAATAGACTGAGACCGTCACTCCAAAGAAAAGGAAAATGGTGTCAAGGACTCTGAGATTCATGGAATATGGGATTTGTGGAATTTAAGTGACTCTGCACTGCAAATGTCTTAAACCCCTTGATAGGATCAAAGGAAGGCGGGGGGTAAAACCTGCTGTCATGGATAGTGTGCTGTGCACCACCAATATGCCTTCTGTAGGACTGAAGTCTGTGGCCCAATGCCATGAACTTTGGTAGCAGACAGAACTCAACTATGTGCCAGCCCAAAATTGCCCTCTGTCAGGAGTCCTGTGGCCAACGTCCACCCACCCTGGGGCAGGTTGCATCCAATGACTAGCTCATAAGGCTAAAAGACCAAAGGTCTGCACCTGCCCAGAGACCCCCAGCCTGGGGGAGACCCGGGCTGAGCCAGCATCATAGTCCACCTCCGTGTTCCAGTCCTACTGCCATCCTGTCCCCACAGGTGTTACCCTAAGATCATCCCCAGGAAACGTGAACTCAAACCTCCCTCCCGGAGTCTATTTCCTAGGAAACCCCAATCAAGATATCAGCATTAGAAAAGTTGGTGCCGGGTGAGAAGGAAATATAGGTACATAGAAGTGAGGTGTGAGTTAGCTTCCACTCTGTCCTCAAACGTGTAGCGACATCAGAAAGGAGCACTGCTGAGTGATGTTTTTCAAGTGCTTTCTGGAGTTCTCCGTGGAGACTTAAAAACTGAAAAACCCATTTGGAGAACTTGACACAAATCTGTAAAGTGAGGGAGAGTTTTATCCCAGCCTGGTCCTGACAGGAGCCTCAAATTTGTAGTCAAGAGTGGCACTGTCGGTGACCCTTGAGTCATTTTAACAGTCACCAAGAATAAGAAAGCCACCCAAGGGTCAGATGTGGGAAGGAGAGGCGACAGGTGAGATCTGGGGCCCTGTGAGCACGGCAACACCTGTGTCCACCCTGGCCCAATGCTAAGGTTTCCTGGACACCCGTCCACAGATTGATAGACCTGGCAAATGAGATGAAGAACAACAATTCCAAGTAATATTGACACGATGTGAACAAAACTGAGACAGCCTGCTTCTATTCATAGATGACTTTTAAAAAAAAAATCATTCCATTATCCTAAAGTGTTGAAAAATAATTTACTCTTTACTTTAGTCTCTAAGAAAAAAACACCATAACGTTTTAAAGTCATCTTTCCTCTTCTCCATTCTTCCACACTATGGTCTTTCCTCTCCTCAGGTTTTAGATTCGCTCCTTATCTCTCCTGTCTTATTCCCCTTTCTCTACCATTTTTTCCTACCTGTGGCCCACAAAGCTCTTGATATGCCTCCCCCCCCCACCCTTCCACACTTCTCTCGGGGGTCAGGGGTGTACCTGTGCTGGAGAGAGATGCTTTCCCTGTCATCCCCACGTGCAGGACTCAACGTCCTGGCCTTTGGCTGCCCATAACACAGGCTTAACTATTAACTATTGCCATCATTTCTTGTGAACAGGGGCAGCTCCTTTGCTTCCATTCCTGTCATACGAAGTTTATCACATTTAGCGACTGTCCTTTATTTCCAGACACCCTTCCTGCCTTCTTGGTGTTAAAATCTCATTTCTTTTACGAAATCATGGCAATAGTCGATGGGAGATTTGGTTTAAGCGTACTTGACTAAATAGAATGTTTGCAGCCCAATGTCAACCCTCAAATTTTTCCTTACATTTTTTTAAGTCCTGGCTACGTGCGGTGGCTCCTGCCTGTAATTCCAGCACTTTGGGACAACAAGGCAGGAGGATTGCTTGAGTCCAGGAATTTGAGACCAGCCTGAGCAAAAGAGCAAGACCTAGTCTCTGTTTAGAAATAAAAATACATAAAAATAATACATTTTACAAGTCCAGACGTTGGAGAATCATTGCATCTGGGCGATATAGAAAGAAAGAACACAGGAAGAAAGCAGGGAACTTTTCGGACTTTCAGTCTGCCACACATCAATGGCTATCACTCTTGGAAGAAAAATTTGAGAATTAAAAGAAAGAAAACAAGCAATGGATTTTATTAACACAGCAAACAATATGTGAGGACTCTCACATACATGATCATAGGTAGGCGTTATCATCTTAAGGTTACTGGTGATGTCGCTGCATTTCAGAGAGGCGAACGAAGTTGTTCAAAACCACCCAGCAGAAAGGTGACATAGCTGGAAATAGCGAAGGCAGCCCCCACAACAATCAGGGAGGACAAGAGAGATATCCCTGAGCAGGGGCTGGTTGGAGACAGTGAGATTCGTGGTTGGGTCCTAGGAGAGTGTAAAGGACCCTTGAACAAAGAATGGGGGAAAGTCTGCCGTTCCCTAAGGGTAGACAAGTACACTCTCCTGAGACAGAAATCAGGTGAAGCACCTCAGAGCTGGAGGCAAGCAAATGAAAGATCACCACCTTTAACATCATTGAATCACTGATCATCTCATGTCTAGCCACGAAGTGTTTCTGCTGTGATCTCAACTACACAACTTTGCCTCAAGTTATCAAGAGTTTTTTTTCTTTATTTCTTTCTTTTTAACTGAGCTAACTCTACCACTGCATCCTGACAGTATAATTAACACTAGCCTGGGGAGAAGAATAGTTCGGCATCAAAAAATAAGTATTGTAGACAGAAACTTTTAGATCTTCTTGCATGGCTGAGGAAGAATCAGTACACAGAGCGTAAAGTCAAGAGAAGTCAAAGAACAAAAGAAAAAGAACGCTAATGAATTCTCAGATGTGTTGGAAACCTGTTAAGTCCTAGGTTTGACACGAAACGTGGAGTTAAGTGATTTTTAATTTTTTTAAATTGTAATTTTAAAATTGAATATAATCCAAGAATGCTGTCTGTCACTTTATAAAACCTCGCTAATGGTTACACGTGAGGGACATATTAACTCCCACCAAGGAGAGTTCCCCTAGGAATGAATCTTCTCAGAGTTTGGGACAAAGGTGATCATCCGTGAAATTATGCATCTATTTTCCTGCATATATTTCTGACTGTGCTGCTTATGTTTGTCAGGAGAGACACATTGCAAGGTCATCAGGTTTTGCAGGTAGATAGGGAGGTTATCTAGTTCAATATCTCAGTCTAAACAGCGAGGAAACAGGTATATTACAGTCCAACTACTAGTCAGAGATAACCAGAAGATGAAAACCAGGCCTTGTGAATTTTAACCCAAGACCCATTCTGTCTCATCACTGGACAGTTCTGGAATTCAGGGGTCCCCTTGAGACAATTATTCCAAACTAACATCTTTCAGATTGACCTGACAGGCTTAGTAGCAATAAAAAAGTTGATCTTCATAAATCACAATCATCTAGGGATGCAAGAGTTAGAGAAGTATTTCCTGAACTAATACTCTGATATATTTCTGAGTTTATATGTAAGTCAATTTACCAGCTTTTAATCATACAATGAGATTATGTATAAGAAAATTATTAGCCGGGCTCGGTGGCTCAGCCTGTAATCCCGCGCCTTTGGGAGGCTGAGGTGAGTGGATTACCTGAGCCCGCGGGTTCGAGACCCACCTGGGCAGGCGAGACCTCATCTCTACAATAGATCAAAAAATCAGCCGGGCGTGGTAGCGCACGCCTGTAATTCCGGCTACTCGGAAGGCTGAGGCGGAAGGATCGCCGGAGCCCAGCAGGTGAGGCTGCGGTGGCCGGGAGCGGCCACTGCACTCCAGTCTGGGCGACCGAGTGAGACTCCGACTCAAAAAAAAAAAAGAAAGAAAGAAAATTATTAGTTCATTATTCAGAACTCTTTGAATGTGATATATTGTTGTTATTATTACAACTACTTCGACTATTGCTACATTTGAATTTGGTGTGGAAACATGTAGTAAAATAAGTATTAATTCAAACTAACTGTGAGAGAAAACTCTAAATCATAGACTATGTTTAAAATGTACAGTTAACCAGGTGTGGTGGGTCCCACCTATGATCCTAGCACTTTGAGGGGTTGAGACAGGAGGACTGCTTGAGCCTAGGTGTTCGAGACATGCCTAGATAAAATAATGAGACCCAGTCTCTATAAAGAAAAAAGAAAAAATGGGCCAGGCGTGGTGGCTCATGTCTGTAATCCCAACACTTTGGGAGGCCGATGGGAGAGGATTGCCAGAGCTCACGGGTTTGAGACCAGCCTGGGCAACTTGGTGAGACCTCATCTCTATAGTAAATCAAAAAATTAGCTGGGTGTGGTGGTGTATGCCTGTAGTTCTAGCTACTTGGAAAGCTGAGACGGAAGGGTCGCCTGACCCCAGCAGGTCAAGGCTGTGGTGGCCGTGAGCGTGCCACTGCACTCCAGCCTGGGCGACAAAGTGAGACTCTGACTCAAAAAAAAAAAAGAAAAAAAGAAAAGAAAATGTACTATTGTGATTGTCTAACTCAAGGTTACCGCTAACAGGGTGCAACCAAACAAGTGTTTCTGTCTCCCCTGCTATAGGATAAGAAACATTTGTACTTGAAATTGCACATTTGCATGCTGTGACTAATGTGCTACATTCTGAAAAGGATTGGCAGTAGCGGGAAACTGCAGGGAGGGGAGTGGAGTAGCGGGATTGGCAGTAGTGGGAATCTGCCTGGGGAAGGGGGGGCACACTTCATCAACAAGGGTACCTGCATAATGAACATGTGTATAACTAACCCTGAGTTGTACCCCCCACATCTT
Source organism: Cephalopachus bancanus (assembly GCA_027257055.1). Lineage (NCBI taxonomy): Eukaryota > Metazoa > Chordata > Mammalia > Primates > Tarsiidae > Cephalopachus > Cephalopachus bancanus. The sequence goes on from JAPVLO010000058.1 coordinate 6,721,776, forward strand.
TAAAATTTAAAAAAAATTTTAAGAATTAATCCTGTTGATTATTATAAGCATGTCTATATATTAAAATCTCTTTAATTCAGGTTTCCAACAATTCAGAGTTTAAGCTCATTTTCCCTATGTCAAAATGAAATATACTTTTTCTTCTAAAATAATGTAAAAGTATATTTCAGTAAAGCGCAAGCCGAATTAATGAAGTTTAAGTGTCTAGTCTCTCCGAGATTCTATTTGAAAGGTTTCCAAAATCCTACATTGCTGCCATCTGGTGGTCAAATGTAGTTCTTAACTGTTATTTTAAAAATTATAATTATCTTCATAGGCATATGACAATTTGAACTCTACTAATACGTACATGCTATTGCAATCTTAAGTGCATTGTCATTAAAAATGCAATTATTGCCAGGCTCGGTGGCTCAGCCTGTAATCCCGCGCCTTGAGAGGCAGAGGTAAGTGGATTGCCTGAGCCCCCGTGGGTTCGAGACCCTCCTGGGCAACTTGGCGAGACCTTATCTCTACAGTAAATCAAAAAATCAGCCGGGCGTGGTAGCATGTGCCTGTAATTCCGGCTACTCGTAAGGCTGAGGTGGAAGGATCGCCGGAGCCCAGCAGGTCGAGGCTGCAGTGGCCGGGAGCGGCCACTGCACGCCAGTCTGGGTGACAGAGTGAGACTCCAACCCTCCCCCCCCCAAAAAAATGCAATTATTTTAATTAAATAATGACTTATAAAGATACATGTTTATATTAGTAATATACTCAAAACACTTCTTCACTTGAATATGTTTACTACTGAGTTAGTAATTACTATATAGAACAAGGTCCCTGCCCGAAGAACAATCTTTACTAAGCCCACTTTATGTTTTTATTGTTGTTTTGTTTGTTTTTGAGACAGGGTATCACTCTGCCACCCAGGCTGGAGTGCAGTGATGCAATCATAACTCACTGCAGGCTTGACTGCCCATTTCAGCCTCCTGAGTAACTAGGACTACAGGTATGCGCCACCTGCACAGCTAATATTTTAGTTTTTTATAGAGACAAGGCTTACTATGATGATGATGAAACTGTGTTTCAGAGAACTGGTCTCAAACTCCTGGCCTCAAGTGATCCTCCCACCTCAGCCTCCCAAAGTGCTAGGATTACAGACATGTGCCACCATGCTCAGTCATAATTTTATTTGTATAATATAGAATTTAACAGTTCGTGGTGTTAGCATTTCATTGCCATGGGTTCAAGCCATATAAGGTAATAAAGGACTTTGGGCAGACAGCCTAACTACTCTAAACTGTATTTCCTGTTCTGCAAAATGAGGATACAACACTTACCTTTCAGATTTGTTGTGAGGTTTAACTGTGGGCATATGTAAAGTGTTTGACACTTACAAGCATAGAATGGATGATATAAAATTACTCGCATTTCTGTCTGAAATCGCTACAGATTAGATTTAAGGAGCATGTACAGTTGGTGTCTGTACCCTAAGCCTGAATTTTTAGTCACACTCTACTGGAAGTGCAAATCAATCATCCCTTCTCTATCCTTCCCATGTAAACATTTAGAAGTTTCTTTATAACTATTCAACTATGAGTTTTGTCTCTTGAAAAGCGAAATATATGTCTCAGTTCATTTGGTATAACAGAATGCCACAGACTGGGTCATTCATAAAGAAAATAATTGTATTTTTTACAGTTCTGGAATTGGGAAGTCCAAGGTCAAGGAGGTCACATCTGGTGAAGATCCTCTTGCTGTAGCAACCCATAGCAGAAGGTGGAGAGGCGAGAGGACCCTGTAGAACACAGGAGAGCAAGAGCAAGAGGGGACCAAACTCACTTTTACAACAAAGCCGCTCTGGCAACAACATGAATCCATTGATGAGGGCACAGCCCTCATGACCTAATTACCTCTTGGCAGACCTCATTTCCCAACACTACTGCATTAGGAATTACATTTCCAACACATGAAATTTGAGAAACACATTCAAACCATGGCAATATTTCTTGATATTTTCAGTATAACTGAGAATATAGGAAATCTGCACTTAAACATGGGAAGGATGAGAAATAGTCACTGAATTCAACTATACCTTGAAGTGACTTCCTTAAAGGACAAAGTAGAGACAGTGACATATTTAAGGTACATTTAGATTCTAGTAATTCTCCACCTGTCTGGGCATTCCAAAATATCATCTGGACAGCCAGTTGCTACCCCCTGCTAATGCCCTAAAAGAGATAATTTGCTACTTAGGAGCTAACACTGACTCATCAGATATTGTTATATACACTCTGGTTTCCCAGAGGACTTGACTCAGAAGCTTAGCCTTAAATTATTCTGTATTAGGATGTTTGGGAGCAGGAAAATAGCACTAGAAGTTTTATTTTATTAATGTGGCACATTCCAAGTGACTGCATACCCTACCCAGAACAGTCTGACCAGAATTAATCCTTCAAACTTGCAAGTTAATAACATTCATTTGGTGCCACATATATGCTTATGTTGATCACTGTGCTAGCTGATAAAGATTGATCAATAATAAATAACTAAGCCAGGCTCAGTGGCTCAGCCTGTAATCCCGCACCTTTGGGAGGCTGAGGTGAGTGGATTGCCTGAGTCCGCGGGTTCGAGACCCACCTGGGCAACTTGGCGAGACCTCATCTCTACAATAAATTAAAAAATTAGCCGGGGGTGGTAGCGCGCGCCTGTAGTTCCAGCTACTTGGAAGGTAGAGGCGGAAGGATTGCCAGAGCCCAGCAGGTTGAGGCTGCGGTGGCCGGGAGCGGCCACTGCACTCCAGTCTGGGCAACAGCGAGACTCCAGCTCAAACATAAATAAATAAATAAATGAAACAAAACTCTATTTTCAAGGAATATAAACCTGGCTGAGAGAATCCAACAGTAACAAGAGAAATATTAAGAAATCATATTATACAAGTACAGGTAGAGTACATGGTTCTTTGCTACTTGGGACAAGATCAGAGTACACGGATCGGCATGATTTTAATATTTGAGTGTCTCCTGCTAACAATGAATGCAAGTATCAGGCACTTAGTATGCTTCTGTCCGCTATGTAGCTCACCTTAGTCTTCAGTTGCCCCCCCAAAATGTTTAATAGCTGAATCACTTTTTAAAAATCCTTTAATCACCAGTTACAATCTACATGGAGCCTCTGAAACAATTTAGTATAATATTCTTGTTCTAGAAGCATATAAGCAGAAATTGGTTTATAAATTTGAGTTAATAAGCTTGAAAACAACTAGAGAGGGATTAATGTACAGTTCAGGTTTGTCATAATCAACCCCTAGATGCAAGAGTCTAGACAGGCAATAATAAAGATTAACAATCTTATCAGGATTATGAGGCAGCAAATTATTGGAAAAGATATCTTTGATTTATTATAGTCATCAAAAGAATTATTCCAGAGCTATAGAAAATGATGTGAGTCAAATTCCAGAAGAGACAAAGAGTCGATTGTTAATCACAAAGATGACTTCTATCTTGGTATCTCAAAAATTATTTGAAAATGCAACAAAGAAATTAATTTTGTCTATCTTGGAAAGAAGGACATGAAACCAAGTTATCAGGACACATTTATAAAAACCTGAACCACATAAGACCACATCCTGTCTGTGACAGAACTGAATAAGTACATAGGAATACTAGAGTAGTGATAATCTATGTAGACGTTAACAAAGCACTCGACACTGTTTTATGATGAAAATTCATGAAAAGTCTGTAGATATGTAGATTAAAGAGCTAAAGTTGACATAGTAATTAAATAATTGGTTTCTGGAACACTTGGATAAATAACAGTATTGTGGCCTATTATCTTTCTTCTTTAGTTTCAAATGGCAACACAGGGACTTTTTACGTGTCCCAACTTTGTAAATTAAAGGATCTGTCTCAGAGCACTTAAATTCTGAAAGCATGTGCTGCATCAAAGAAAAGATGTATTGTAGAAATAGAGGTACATCGAGGGGGAAAATTGTAGTAATCTCGGAAGGTGGTACTGAGAATTCAGAAAAGTCAGATTGAAAAGGAGAATCAATAGCTAGGTTGACCATTCCTTTATCGTATCCTGCAGGAAACAAGTCATATAAATACTGAGTTTTTTCCTTCTGCCAACCATATCCGTCATTCTGAAACCATATTTTCCCTTCTGGTTCATAAGCACTAGAATGTAAGTCCTCCTAGGACAGGGATCTTGCATGTTTTGTCAATTGCTATATCCCTAGTATTTAGAAAAGTGCTTCATAAATAGTTGTTGAATGAGTAATAAATGTTATCAATATGCTAACTAAAATTATCTACCCGCTGGGTCCAACATATATACTTATGGACCAATAGTTTTTCTCTGCAGTAATAATAAGCACTTACAAATGCAAATATTCCATTCACAAAAATGATACAAACGATAATGCAGTAACACTACAAGCATAACACGTACATGAAGATATAAATCTACATATATAAAGTGTAAAACACTGGAAAACATAAAACAAAACTAGAACAAATGCAAAGATGTATCACTGTTGGATGGGAAGTCTAATAAAAATGTCAGTTCTCCACAAAGTAGCATGTAAATCAATACAATTCTAACTGGTATCCCTAAGAAATCTTTTATTTCAATACAATTATTTTGAATTTCACATGGAATAATACCTATCTACAGTAGCCCAAAAACCTATTTGTAAAAATCTAGTGGCAGTGAGAGATAACCTGTAAAGCCACTGTAATACAGTTGTTATGGTATTAACAAGAAAACAGATTAAAAATAACATCAGTGGAATAAAATAGATAACCCAGAAATAGATATCAATATGTATGTGGCAAAAAGATATATTGATTTCTTTTTTAAAAAACAATTTTTAGTGATGCATAAGAGAGGTACAAAATTTGGGAGTACATGTGATCATTTAATACATTCATATAATTTGCAAAGATCAAATCAGCACACTTGGGTTATCCATCATTTTAAATATTTGTCTTTTAGCTGGGCTCAGTGGCTCAGCCTGTAATCCAGCACTTTGGGAGGCCGAGGCGAGTGGATTGTCTGAGCCCGCGGGCTCGAGACCCGCCTGGGCAACTTGGCAAGACCTCATCTCTACAATAAATCAAAAATTAGCTGGGCGTGGTAGCGCCCGCCTGTAGTTCCAGTTGCTTGGAAGGCTGAGACAGAAGGCTCGCCAGAGCCCAGCAGGTCGAGGCTGCGGTGGCCGGGAGCACACCACTGCACTCCAGTCTGGGTGACAGAGAGAGACTCCAACTCAAAAATAAATAAATAAATAAATATGTGTCTTTTATGCTAGAAACCTTTGAATTAGTCTCTTCTAACTAGTTTAAATACACAATAGATTATTATAAACTATAGTCACCCTATTGATCTGTCAAACACTAGGTCTTATTTCTTCTAAGAAACTATATTTTGTACTCACTAATCAATTCCCCCAAAACATTTTAATTTCTTATATAATAAGCTGAGTATTTAATAAAGAGTCCTGGCATAGTACTGGGGATAAAGTAAATTTGGGCCTCTACACTACACACAGAACAAAATAAATAAAATGTGATAAAATTAAAATGTTTAAAAAAATACTAGAGACTATATTATATATAGTCTATACATAGAAGGGGGAATCCCAAAAAATCTGGAATTTATTTATAAAAAATTGTGCATTTATTCTTATATGTTTAAACTTCAGTTACCTTCTAAGTAAGCTCCATTTGATGCACTACACCTATCGAGATGCTTTTTCCACTGTTCAAAACAGTTTTTGAACTCATCAATATGGATGCTTTTTGGTGCTTCTGCCATTTTTTGTTTCACCTCTTCCACATCAGCAAAACATCTCTCTTGGAGTAGTTTTTTCATCTGGGATCACCCAGAGCAAGTCCTGGTGAATAGGGAGGGCAGGGCATTCGAGTCAAGCCATTTTTGGTTAACTACTGCTGAGCACTCAACGTGGTGTGGGCAGGTACCCTCATAAATCAACCATCATGAAATGGGCAAACACACTGAAAGAATCTCTAAAAAAAAATTCACTGAAGCAGAATGCAGCCTCTCACAACACAGCTAACTGGTACACTGATGCAGATGGGTTCCTAGATTACTTACCTTGCAGGGGAGGCCTGTACTACCAGAGGCTTGCCCTCCAAAAAACAAGTTTGTCCCCCCTTGTAGAGGAAAATGCATTAACCAAGTGAGAAAAACCAAAGCTTAAAGAAAGAAACAAAGAAGGAGAAAGGAAGGGAGAGAGAGAGGGGGAGAGAGAGAGAGAGAGAGAGAGAGAGAGGAAAATACTTGACAATATAATTTTTTTAATTAAGGTAAAAGTATAATAAGCAAAATAAATAGATAAATTTTGCTTTTGGAGAAAAAACACTTTGCACCTAAGACAGCAAGAGTTATTTATAATATATGAAAGCTCTTACAAAATAATGTACAATAACTTGGGCAAATAATGTATAAGAAGGCGGTTCACAGAAGAGCAAATCTAAGGGACCAGCAAATACATGAAAAGATGTTCAAATTCTTTATCAGTCAAGTAAATGCAAAAGAAAAAAAAAAGAAAAAGTAACAATGAGATATTACATCTGATAGAAATTAAGGCAAATATATCAACTACTGACAAGAATGTGGGAGAAGGGAGACTACTACATGACTGAGTAAAATGTTGATTTTACAGTCTTTCTGGAAAACAATCTATCAACATCTACTACAACTTAATGTACTTACATGTTTTAATCTAGTAATTCTACTGGTCACCTAACAATGTATCACATTTTATATCACATAAAAATAAAGGCATCAATATCAAAAAAATACCTACAAGTATGTTTCTTGTAGCATTGTTGATAATTGTCAACAACTGCAAGTAAGTGAATGTCCATCAGTTGGAGAAATGGTCGAATATGTTAAGATTAATTTACATCATGAAATATTATGTATCACTTAAGGAATGAGTTTGAATTTTCCTAGACAGTTGCAGAGATTTTCTTGAAGTTTTTTTGGGGGACAGGGGGGTGAGAGAACAAATGCAGAAAAGTAGGAATAATATAATCTCATTTCCTAAAACAATGGAAAGGTTGTCTCCGTTTGTATAGTTGTGCATATATGAGTGTGTCTATATATAATTTATTTGTAATTATTGAGTGTGAAGAAAAGCAGATTCATAACAAAATAAGGCCTGACTGACTTGGAGAGAAGGAAGGAGGCCAAAAAAGGCAAACAGAGAAAAAAGTTATAGCTCTAAAAAAATTATGATACCATTTTATTTAGTCATTTATGTAAAGTCATATATAAGTATGTATGTGTGTGTGTGTGTGTGTGTGCACGCGTGCAAATACATATAAAGAAAAATTTTCAGTAAACTTTAAAAATGAAAAAGGGAGAAAGGAGAGAAACAGAGAAATGGAGGTAGAAAGAGAAGAGGGAGAGACAGAGAAAGACAGAAAGATATAGAGACAGAGAGAGAAAAATTGACATTGTCATTGACAATCAACCTTTTCAGACTTCCATTACATCAACTAACTACTTCATTTGCTAGTAACTTAAGACGCAACATTGTCAGCTTTCAAACTATCAAAGAGCTGGACTCTGTAGCGTTCACCCCAGCTACTCGGGAGGCTTAGAAGGGAGGGTCGCTCGAGTCCAGGAGTTTAAGTTCAGCCTGAGCAACATAGAAAACCTTGTCTCTAAACACACACACACACACACACACACACTCACACACACACGTATATACACATTTTAAGTGATGTTTGCCATAATCAGAAGTGTCTGGACGCTGATGGTAGCCACTTTGAGCACCTCTTGTAATTGCAGAAGTCAAATGTGACTTGTAATCATCTTATGAAGTATTATAATTTTAATACAATTTTCCCTTTCTTAAAATGTACATACATTTTTGCACTCTCTGTATGTATATGTATATGTGTGTAATGATAGCAAATACTTAAACAACTTCAGTTCAAAATATGAAGGCTTTTTTCTTTTTTTGAGTTGGAGTCTATTTGCCTAGACTGGAGGGCAGTGACACGCTCAGGGCCACCACAGCCTTGGCCTGCTGGGCTCAGGCAATCCTTCCGCTTCAGCCTTCCAAATGGCTGGAACTACAGGCATGCACCACCATGCCCAGCTAGTTTTTTAAAATTTGTTGTAGAGATGAGGTCTTGTCAAGTTACCTAGGCTGGTCTTCAACCTGAGAGCTCAGGTGAGCCTCTCACCTCGGCCTCCCAAAGTGCTGGGATTATAGGTGTGAGACACCTAGCCCGGCCCATTTTTTGTGTTTATAATTTTTCTTTTCTTCTTCTTTCTTTTTTTCTTTTTCTCCTTTCAGAAGCAGGAGCAATCCATTGTTAATGTTAAATATCATCTACATGACTCAAAATTTTATCTGCTTGGAAATATTCTAAGCTAACGTGTCTACCAAATGATTCTCTAAGCATTATGTAACACATATGAAGTCTTAGCTAATATGTTAGATGAGAAGCTTCTCATAAAACTGCTCAATTTCAAGAAAAGACTACTTTTGCAAAACAACAACAAAAGCTTCAATATCTTCTAAGTTACAAAAGACTAGAGGCTATGTTTCCCACACAGAAAAAACAATTTCTGAAACACCTTAATAAATCTCAGTAATTGTTATAACACTATGAAGACAAGCAGAAAACAAAGAAGGATATCAATTTCGCAAAAGATCAAGGTCAATAGAATTGGTTTCAGCAACTATTCAACAATTTATAATGAAATCAAACTTGTCACCAAATATCTTAGGGAAGTAATTACAACGGACATACTTTGAGGCTATGGGTTAGCATAAGGTGTCACTGGGGAATTAAGAATGATGATATTATAGGTTTACAGAACAATGGAAGGGGAATATGAATTCTGTGGAAAGAGGTTTTAATATGGAGCGAGCATCTGTAGAGTAAAATTAATATAAAACTTGAATTCAGTTTGTGCCTTTCAAATAATCTATGCCCATTAAAATTTTATATTCAGCTGGGCTCGGTGGCTCAGCCTGTGATCCCGTGCCTTTGGGAGGCTGAGGTGAGCGGATTGCCTGAGCCCGCGGGTTCGAGACCCGCCTGGGCAGTGAGATCTCATCTCTACAATAAATAAAAAAATCGGCCGGGCGTGGTAGCACGCGCCTGTAATTCCGGCTATTTGGAAGGCTGAGGCAGAAGGATCGCCGGAGCCAGCAGGTCGAGGCTGCGGTGGCCGGGAGCGGCCACTGCCCTCCAGTCTGGGCGACAGAGTGAGACTCCAACTCAAAAAAATAAATAAATAAAAATAAAAAAATTTTATATTCACCTCCATCTAGTCATTCATTCAACCTGCCCTCCCTCATCCTTTCCTGCTTTAGGAAGAATAGAGGACTGACCCTGAAATACCTCAATGAATAGCAATCCCAGGTTCTTTTTGTTGAGCTCCATTCTATAAGAAGCACCCTTAATATCTAATCTTATGCAAGCACAATTGCAATGTTATGAAACAGAATATTTCTTTCACCATGTTAAGACAAGGAGACTGCGTCTTGGAGAGGCACAATGAATCTGACCAAGATCAAAGAGCTAGTAGGTGGCAGAGTAGGAATTCACGGTTACGACTAAGTTCAAAACCTATGCTTTTTCTGCTCCACGGCCATGGGTCTCTTGTTAAGTCATTCCATCCTAGGGATGGCCTAACACAGAGAACTCATCACATCTACAGCTGTCTAGCATGGAGTCGCTGACTCGGCATTTTTCATAGTAGGCCACTGTTGCTAATTCATTCAATATCTGTGGGATGGGTCAGTAGACACAGTTACCCTCCCTAACCAGCCTCATCTTCTTTAGGCACTTATGCAGTGGGAGGACACATAGCCCACCTGTCCCGATCAGTGCACATCCTTCCACCCCACCACCATCAACATCCCAAACTCCCAAGTGACTTCAGGAAATTAATCATGACCCAAACTAAACTCAGAAAATCTCACAGAAAAAAAAAAAGATGATTTAAAATAAGACTCCAGAAACTTATTCCTGAAGAGATCGTGGGTCAAAGCACTCAGACTCTATGACCTAGAGGTCTCTAGTCCAGCACTTTCATTTTGCAGCTGAGAAAACTGGGCTCAAAGAGTTGACATTACATTAGTACCTTCTTGATCCAGCCCCTGCCTACCTTTCCAACCTAATTCCATGACTTTGCCAGTGTCTTTTGCCACCATTCATATCTCAATTGTACACGCAACTCAGAGCAGAGAAGTTAAGTGCCACAGGCAAACTGCTTAATGTTTCTGTACCTCTGTTTTTTCATTTTCAAAATAGGGATAATTCAACTTTTAGTCCTTCCACACGTTTTTATTGAGATTCATCGGTACCAGTAACTCTCTAACCAATTTCATAGGGTTGTTATGACGATCAATTCATTAGAAATGATTAATGAGGGCTGGGTACAATGACTCACGTCTATAATCCCAGCACTTTGGGAGGCAGAAGCAGGAGAACCGCTTGAGCCCAGGAGTTCGAGGCCAGCCTGGGCAAGATAGTGAGACCTCACCTCTACAAAAAAAATACAAAACTTAGCTGGGTATAGTGACATGCACCTGTAGTCGCAGCTATTTGGGAGGCTAAGGCAGAAGGATTGCTGGAGCCCAGGAGATCGAGGCTACAGTGAGCCGTGATGGCGCTACCTCACTCCAGTATGACTGACAGAGTGAGATCCTGTCTCAAAAACAAAACAAAATGAAAAAAAGGACTTAGCCGGGCTCGGTGGCTTAGCCTGTAGTCCCGCACTTTGGGAGGCTGAGGTGAGTGGATTGCCTGAGCCCGCGGGTTCGAGACCCGCCTGGGCAACTTGGCGAGACCTCATCTCTACAATAAATCAAAAAAATTAGCTGGGCGTGGTAACGCGCGCCTGTAGTTTCAGCTACTTGGAAGGCTGAGGCGGAAGGATCGCCGGAGCCTAGCAGATCAAGGCTGCGGTGGCCGGGAGCAGCCACTGCACTCCAGTCTGGGCGAGACTCCAACTCAAAAAAAAAGCAAAGAAAAAAAGGACTTGACTAATAAAGATTAAATTTTAACCTAGTGACTGATAAATAGTAAATTCTCTATAAATATATCACTTATTAATTGTATTATTGTTTCCTTCTCACAACTCTAAACCTTTGCACATGTTACCCTATCTGCTCAAAATTTCATGCCCCAGTTGGTTAACCCTTCAGCACTCAAAATATTATCTCCCCTGTGAAGTCTTTCCTTCCATTTCAAGGAACAGTTACTGGCTTCCTTCTCCTCCTCTGGGATATCTCTGTAAATATGTCAATTATAGAAATGTCCATTTTGTCCTTTAATACTTTGCTTCATATAGATCTTCCTTCTCTTCCCTGGACACTGAGGTCCTTGAAGGCAAATGATCATGGTGTCTTAACCATAGTTGCAGTTTCTATATTTAGCGCAACCGCCAGGGCAAAATAGATTCTTCAAACTGAAGAAAACAATGACCTGCCTGAGCTTATACAGTCAACTGGTCACAGAACCGGAGGTCTCTGGGTCCCTGAGTCCCTGCCCAGGGGACTTGTCTCTCTATCCTGCTGCTTCTCACAATAGTGGGAGAAAGGAGTCATAATGTGTAGGTGTCAAAAATACTGCAGAGTGGCCTTCTCTTCTTCTCAAGAGGCCTAGATTAGTTTGGATCTCATCAGGAGACAGAAACAATAAGCAAATTTTTTTTTGAGTCGGAGTTTCACTCTGTCATCCAGGCTGGAGTGCAATGGTAGGATCACAGCCACCACAGTCCCGACCTGCTGGGCTCAGGTGATCCTTCTTCCACGGCCTTCCCAATAGCTGGAACTGAAGGCGTGCACCACCATGTCCAGCTAATTTTTGTTGTTATTTATTGTAGAGACGAGGTCTTGCCAACTGCCCAGGCTGTTCTTGAACCCCTGGACTCAGGCAATCCTCTTGCCTCCACCTCCCTAAGTGCTGGGATTACAGGCGTGAGCCACTGTGCCCGGTTTTATACAATAATTTAAATAAGAAAACTTAACATAATATTACTAAGCTCTGATTTAAGAGTAATTTTAATAAGTAAGAAAATTCTATACAGTACTCTAGAGTTAAGGAAGGGTCCCCAGGAAAGGACAAACATGAAAGGGGAAGTCTCCTCCCCAAAGTTTGGGTTCAGATCTCACTGGAGGTGTCATTGTAGTCCATTAGAGAGTTAGGAAGTTTGTTGGTCCACAGTCCCAGGTCAAGCAGGAAACAACCCTGTGTGGTTCAGGCAAGCTGAGGTAATGGGCAGACACACAGGTGGGCAGAGGGAGTGGGGCGCCAGTGTAGGGAAGAGGTCTGGGGTGTCCAATACCTGCAGTGGGAGAGCTTCTGGAGACAAACCTGGGATGGAGGGAGCAGAAAAACAGGGGGCGTTCAGATCCAAAGCGGGCAGGGGACCTAGAGTGCACAGTGTCTGTGACCATCAGGCCAGGCTAGGGCTGCAGGATCACCAAGGAACTTTGCGTCCTGGGCTCATGGCTGAGGCAGAGCACTACAGAAGTCCTCACCCAGACAGACAGTGCAGCCACCAGAACCAGTAACAACAACAGCAAAAAGTCCCTCTTTTCTGCAGTGTCCTTCTAGTGCCCTTTGTGGGAAAGCTTAACATTATGCCCACTGTCAAGAAAAAAAATTGTGTTAAGGGAGTCTGTTCATTATTACAGAGCAGGTATTAAAAGATGAATTTAGAGCTGACAGGCAATAAATTTATAACTGGGACAAAGCCCAAATGCAAATCTAAGGGCGCAATAAACTGCTTATGCTGACTTTGTTAAAGTGAGGTAAAATGCCAGTCAAAAGTGAACAACAGGGCTGATCTGAAGAATAACGAGATAAGACAGGTAAAGATGTAGCACAAAATGGACTTTCAATTAATATTTTTACCCAGTTCCCTTAATATTGTTATACAACTTTGCTATGTTAATGACATATTTCTGTATAACCAATTGTCTCAAAATATAGTGACTTTATACGATATACATTAATATCCTCTTAGTTTCTGTAAGTCAGGAGTCCAGGCTCAGGCTGACCAGGTCCTCTGTTTCAGTCTCTCACAAGGCCTCATTCAAGGTATAGTCAAGGGCTGTGGTCTCATCTTTAGGTCCAGCTGGGGAAGATTTACTTCCAAGATCACTGAGGTGGTTGTTGACAGGATTTCACTCCTCAAGAACTGTTGGCTCAAAGGTCTCAGTTCCTTGATGGTGGCTGGTTGGAAGCCACCTTCAGTTCCTCACCACCTGGACCTCTCCAGTTTGTTCCATCAGAACAGGCATATGAGAAGAATCAAAGCGAGTGCAAGCAAAACAGAAGTCATGGGCTTTTGTAATCTAATTCCATCACCTCTGCCATATTCCATTCATTAGGAGTATGTCACCAAGTCCAGCTCACACATATGGGGAAGAGGTCCCACAAGAACAAGAATACCAGGGGTAAGATTCTTACAAGCCTTGGCAGAAGCTACCAGCCACATTGCCTTTTGCTTGTCATCTCTGTTTTCTCTTGAGAAGATAAAACTAATACATGAAGTTATAATTGCCTTTAAAGCACACTTGGAAATCTAAATATGTTATTTTGGTTGAATAACATTTGGGGGGGGAGGAGTTGGGGTCTCGTTCTGCTACCCAAGCTGGAGTGCAGTGGCACAATCATAGCTCACTGCAGCCTCAAACTCCAGGGATCAAGTGATCCTCCCACCTCAGCCTTCCACGTAGCTGTAACTACAGGTGTGTGCCACCACACCTGGCCAGTTTTTTTTTTTTTAGTAGAGATGAGGTCTTACTATGTTGCCTAGGTTGGTCTCAAACTCCTGGACTCAAGCAATCCTCCTGCCTCGGCCTCTGAAGATGCCGGAATTACAGGTGTGGGCCACCATGCCTAGCTGGATAACATGTTTAAAGAACTTTGATCATGCACAAAGTGAATATAAAACCAATAAGAACAACAACAAAAAAGGCTTTACAACTGATCTGTTGGCTACTCATTCAGATTAGGCAAGTTGAACTAGTCATATGCACTTGTAAATTCTTTCTCAAAAGTTTGATTTGCCATTCTGCATTCATAGCTACCCAATATAGTTGACTACAAAGTACTATTATCATGGCAAAAGGGTATGGAAGCTTTCAGTTATGTCCACCACTGTACACACACACTTAAGGCTCTTACAGCAGTTTACAGTCTAAAAGTTTTCATTTTGATGTATCTAAACATACATAAGGCAGAAGGGCAGAAATCTTACATTACACATTCTTATCTACTCACAGCTCCCTTCCAGGGATAATAGGTACTCAAAAAATATACAAGTCAAATGTTTTCCTGGAGATGCAAGACAGTGACCAATTCACTCTTTGTGAAGTCATCGGTTTACAACCCCTGCTTGTTATGCATATCCTAGAGACCATTTGTTCTTTGAAAATTTGATTTTGCTGCGTACAACCTTGTGAATTCCAAAGAAAATGTATAATCACTCAACCCAACCCCCACCCTTACCTAAACTAAGGTATAAGACCCCTCTCTTCCCTCCCCGGGGTGCTCAGCCTGGGAGCGTTAGCCCGCTGAGTCACACCAGAGCTAATAAAACCTCTACTTCCTAAAATATCCTCAGTGTCACGGCCTCTCTGTCTTCCTGCTACACCTGTCCTGGAGCTTCTCTGATACCAGCTGTGGGATGTTCATCAGGAAACCCCAACACTCATATGTGCTCCACCAAGACGGGTAGGAATATAATAGCTATGGGACCACCTTTTACCAGAAGTGGGGGCAGAGTGGAAGTTGATGTATAATTACTTCCTCCTCTTCATCCGCCAAGCAGATAAGTCTGAGACAATGTCAGAAAAGAGGTCAACTGAGAAGAGAGAATAACACAACCACAACCCCAAAGGACGCCAGCATTTAAGGGACACAGGAAAAAGGAGACAGTAAAAGAGCCTGGAAAGATACTACCAGAGAGAGTGGGAGTAACACCACTTGGGTTCAGTGTCATATCAGCCAAGGAAAGAATGCTTCTGGCAAGAGAATGTGATCAAAACTACTAAGCCTGCTAAAAATTCAAGTAAGATATGGACTGAAAAGTGTCTATTGGATTTAGTAATGGTGACTGGTGACTTCCTAGAAAGCAAGTTCAGACTGGACGCAATGGCTCATGCCTTTAATTCCAGTATTTTGGGAGGCCGAGGCAGGAAGATTGCTTGAGCCCAGCCTGGGCAACATAGACCAGCCTGAGCACCATAACAAGACCTTGTCACTTACTAGAAATCAAAAAATTAACCGGGTGTGGTGGCTCATGCCTGTAGTCCCAGCTTCTTGGGAGGCTGAAACAGGAGAATCACCCAAGCCCAGGAAGTCAAGGCTGCAGTGAGCCATGATTATGCTACTGCACTCCAACATAAGTAACAGAGTGAAACCCTGACTCAAATTTAAAAAAAGAAAAAAAAGGAAAAGACAGCATGTTCAGTGGTACAAGATACCACACTGCAGGAGGCTGAATACTGCAGACGAAATAAAAACTTTGAAGAAGTTGAACTGTGAGATAGGAGGAGAAACAGCAAGTAACTGAAATAAAGAAAGTAAGGGGAAGTTGTCGATTTCTATAGCAGGGGAGAGTTGAATACCTTCAAGTGCTGTTAGAAGAAGGCAAAAGGGAGAGACAGAACACTGGAGAGCAGTGAGATCATCGCCAGATCGGAGCCTCCGAGCAAGCAGGAGGACATGGGATCCAGCGCACTCCTGGTGAACCAGTTTTGGCCAGAGAGTCTTACTGCCCTGCAACAGAAGGAAAGGAGGGAGAATCGACAGGGGTACAGTGCGTGGGTGAGGGCAGTGGTGGGAATGTGAGCAGGATGGTGATTTCTATGTCCTGTGTGAACCAGAGGCAAAAATCATCTGCTCCTGGGGGACGAGGACAAGTCTCAGGAGAATGTGATCATGTGTATGAATTAGGGACTGGGGAGACATAGTGGGGTGAACTGAAAAGGAAACAGAATAGAATCAAAGACCAGACGTAAACCTCAAAGGAGCTTCCGTTTTAGTCAAATGTGTCTCTTCTTGCTTTCGTGAGAACCTGTAAAGTTAGTGTAACGGGGACTTTCTCCAAATCACCAGAGCAGGGGGATGCTGATGCCCCATCTGACTCCAGCAAATCATCTCAGCTGAGGAGCCAGGGGGGCAGCCTCCAAGCCCCTTCCCTGCCACTGGGTCTGGGTTTTCCACACAATGCTTCCTTATCTGTGGTCCCGTCCCTGGCCCTGCCCTCTGTTTTTGAGAGCCTTGCCCTGGCCCTCCTGCAGTCGGGCTCTTCCCACCAGGCAAGAATCTGAAGGCAGAACTCACCCCCAACCTCACCCGAGACTCCAGAACAGAGTCAGTGTGGGCCTCTTCCTCTGGTATATCCATTCAAGATCAGATCACTCCTCAGATGTACTCATCTCTAAGGCAGACGTGTGCTGAAAGTTGTGTTGAAAGTTGGCAGGGAGAGGGGTGTGGACAGAGTTGAGTTTGCAAGCGAAGGGGTACACACAAGTGGAGGGGTACACACACACACACACACACACACACACACACACACACACACACGTATAAGCCCTCCTAGTACAGGATGGAGCTGCAGGCGGGGTTGGGGGGAGGGGTAGACAAAGAAGTGTCATGAGCTGTGTGGGCCACATTCTGATAAGAAATTCAATGACATCTAAGAATTCTAAATTAGACTTGATCTTCTAGGTCATGATGAGTGTATATTTATCATGGCAGGAGCATAAAATATATCTTTAAACTTCAAAATATTTTCTCCTGGCCTGGTGCAGTGGCTCACACTTATAATCCCAGCACTTTGGGAAGCCAAGGTAAGAGGAATGCCTGAGACCAGGGGCTGAAGACCAGCCTGGGCAACTTGATGAGTCCTCATCTCTACAATAAATCTAAAAATCAGCTGGACATGGTGGCACATGCCTGCAGCTCCAGCTACTTGGAAGGCTGAGGCGGAAGGATCACCTGCCTGAGCTCAACAGACCGAGGCTGCAGTGGGCGTGAGTGTGCCACTGTACTCCAGCTTGGGCGATGGAGTGAAACTCCAACTCAAAAAAATATTTTTTTTTTCTGATTTATAACTTTTAAATATTTGGGCAAATGGTGGGTAAGCCTGCATTTGTTTTCCTGCCGCAGGGCCCACAAATGGTGGGGCGGACCCAGGTGTCCACAGGCCTCCTGACTGTCCTGTGTCCTACAGGAGTTGACTTTGACTCTACATATTCCCTTCCCGGGTCAGCAAAACCTGAATGCAAGTTTTACTCTTGAAAGATCCAGCAAATTCTCTCTGAGACAATGTCTCATCACTCTGCTACAAATAAAGCACAGCAATCGCTCTTTCTTTTCAGGCTAGAATTAGAGTCATCTTCCAATTGTGGCTTGAATGAAGCCTACACGGTCAAATTCTTCCCCACCTCTGGAGGACGAGGCTCTTTGCATAGCAGGAGGTTAAGGTAGTCCCTCCCTTCCTCCCAGCATCAGCTTCTGTCTGCCCCTCCCCGCCACCAACAGCTGACCTGTCCTCTCTCCAAAGGTTCACTCTCAAATTTAAAAAGCAAATTAATTATCCTTCTGTGCTGTCTCTCCATCTCCCTGATTTGCACAGCGTGAGTATACAGGTCTCCCGTTTCCCATATTCCCTCTCTCCTTCTTCATTGCCCTGCCCCCTTTTGATTTTCCGACACAGTTGTCACTGCTGATTTTTCTGATAAGGATTTCAACCACAGGTGACTTCCCTAACCAATTTTTATATATCCTTAAACTCTTCTTGCAACTTGGGCCGACAAGATTGAACTTGGGAGATATGAAAGAACATCTTTGAAGTCATTTGTTTGGAATACTCCACGCTTGAATATAAAATGAACTACTTGGGGATTTCAACTCAGTTTACTTGTCTTTGCCCCTGCACTATTGCTCTTGTTGCAAATTCTGATCGTAAATGATTTTTCCATTTGATACAAATTTAACTTTCTTTTCAGAGCTGGGGGCATGAAGCAAATTCTTGTCACCATTATGAAAGTGTGTATAACACTTCGCAACTGCAAAATAATGTATTAAGTTAAGAAAGCAGATCATTTTAACTCGGAGTCCAAGCAGGACTGTCACAACAGGGATATTAGTTATTCATTGTATCTCCTTCAAGAACCATGCTACTGACATTTCTAATAGGAGCCAACACAAACGTTTCTCCATGCTTCTCTGAGAAATAAATACCGAACTCTCAAGCCTGGGGGTGGGGGGAACGGTTTAAAAGACTAATTTGATGTCTAAATTATTCCAATTTGCCCTTTTCTCTCAAATATGGGAACTAAAGCATACTCTAGTAGCACATATTAATGTCACATTTTCTGTCCTCCAATTTTAGTCATATTTAAGAAAACTAACATTCATTTATTTTCCAGTTGCTTGGAATAAGACAGAAAAAAAGTTCTTTGGACTTAGGACAGTATTTAAACTTTAATGAGGTAGGTATTTCTGTCTTTATCACATCACCTTTCGTTAACATAGCTCCTGAACACGTTGTTACAATTCCAGACTGCTGAAGAAATTTGACTGTTAAAAAATAAAAATCGATTAGTTAATTAAAATATACATATGTATACAGGTACATCTCATTTTATTGCAATTTTCAGATTTTTTCTTTTTTATTGCAGATGGAAGTTTTGTGAGAAACCCTGTAAGTCTATCAGTACCATTTTCCAACAGTTTGTGCGCCCTTTGTGTCGGTCATATTTTGGCAATTCTCATATTTCCAACCTTGTAACTAACATATCTGTTGCAGGGGTCTGTGATCAGTGATCTTTGATGCTACTAATTGCAATTGTTTCAGGGTTCTGCAAACTGCAGTTAATCAGTAAATGTGTGTGTGTGTTTTGGCTGCTCCACTAACTGGTTTTACCCCATCCGTCTTCCTCTCCTTGGGCCTCCCGATTCCCTGAGACACAATATTGAAATTAGACCAGCGAATAACCCTACAATGGCCTCTAAGTGTTCAAGTGAAAGGAAGAGTTGCACATCTTTCACTTTAAATCAAAAACTAAACATTATTATTATTAAGTTTAGTGAGGAACGTGTGTCAAAGCTGAAATAGGCCAAAAGCTAGGCTTCTTAGGCCAGGTGCGGTGGCTTAATGCTTGTAATCCCCACACTTTGGGAGGCAGAAGCAAAAGGATTGCCTGAGACAACAAGTTCGAGACCAGCCTGGGCACATGGTGAGACTTTGTCTATACAATAAATCAAAAAATTAGCTGGGCTTGGTGACCCACACCTGTTGTTCTAGCTACTTGGAAGGCTGAGGTGGAAGGATTTCCTGAGCCCAGCAGATCGAGGCTGTGGTGGCCATGAGCCATTGCATTCCACCTGGGCAACAGAGTGAGACTCCGACTCAAAAAAAAAAAAAAGACTAGGCTTCTTGCACCAAGCAGCCACATTGTGAATGCAAATAAAAAGTTTTTGAAGTAGATTAAAAGCTTTAGTCCAGCCAGGCTCGGTGGCTCAGCCTGTGATCCCGCACTTTGGGAGGCTGAGGTGAGTGGATTGCCTGAGCTCGCTGGTTCGAGACCCACCTGGGCAACTTGGCGAGAGCTCATCTCTACAATAAAATTTTTTAAAAATCTGCCGAGCATGGTAGCGCATGCCTGTAATTCCGGCTACTCCGAAGGCTGAGGCAGAAGGATCGCCAGAGCCCAGCAGGTCGAGGCTGCGGTGGCCAGGAGTGGCCACTGCACTCCAGTCTGGGCAACAGAGTGAGACTCCAACTAAAAAAAAAATAAAAATAAAAAAAATTAAAAAATAAAAGCACCAGTCCAGTGAACATACAAATGATAAGAAAGCAAACAGACATATCGTTACTATGAAGAAGATGTTAGTGGTCCTGGTAGAAGGTCAAACCAACCATAATATTCCCTTAAACCAGAACCTAATCCAGAGCAAGGTTCCAACTCTCTTCAATTCTGAGAAGGCTGAGAGAGGTGAGGAAGTCTAAGAAAAAAAGATTGTAGCTAGCAGAAGTTGGTTCATGAGGGTCAAGGAAAAAGTTGTCTTCATAACATCAAAGTGCAGGATGAAGCAGTGCTGATATAGATGGGGCAACAAGTTATCCATAACATCTAGGAGGTAATTGATGAAGGTGGCTACACTAAACAGTAAACTTTTTTAATGTAGACAAAACAGCCTTATATTGAAAGAAGATACCATCAGGAACTTTCATAGCTAGAGAAATGCCTGGCTTCAAAGTGTCAAAGGACAGGCTGACTTTCTTGTTAGGCATTAATGCAGCTGGTGACTTTAAGGTGAAGCCAATGATCATTTACCATTTCAAAAATCCTAACGCCCTCAAGAATTATATTAAACCTACTCTGCCTATAATCTGTAAATGGAAAAATAAAGCCTGAATGACACCACATTTATTTACAGCATAGTTTATTGAATATTTTAAACCCACGGTTGAGACCTGTTGCTCAAAAAAAAAAGAGATTCATTTCAAAAAATTGCTGCTCATTGACAATGCACCTAGTCACTCCAGAGCTCTAGTACAGATATATAAAAGATTAATGTTGTTTTCATGCCTGCTAACACCGCATCCATTCTGCAGCTCATGGATCAATTAATAATTTTGACTTTCTTTTTTTATTTTAATAGCTTTGGGGAATACAAATAATGTTTGGTCTGGGCTTTAAGAGTACCCATCCCTACCCCCCACCCCCACCTGTACACATTGAATTTTGGCTTTCTTATTATTTAAGAAATACATTTCAGGCTGAGTGTGGTGGATCTCAGAACTTTGGGAGTTCTAGGCAGAAGAATCACTTGAGGCCAGGAGCTTGAGACCAGCCTGAGCAACATATAAAACCCCGTCTCTTCTAAAAATAAAAGTAAATTATCAGGGTATAGTGGTACACTCATGTCGTCCTAGCTACTCAGGAGACTGAAGCAGGAGGATTGCTTGAGCCCAGGAATTTGAGGTTGCGGTGAGTTATGATTGTACCACTGTACCACAGCCTGGGCAACAGGCTGTTTCTTAAAAAAAAAATTAAGAAATACATTTTTTAAGGTTATCACTGCCATAGATAGTGATTCCTCTGATGGGCCAAGGCAAAGTAAATTAAAAAACTTCTGGAAAATATTCACCATCCTAGATGTCATTAAGAAAATGCATAAGTCACAGAAGAAGGTTAAAATATTAACATTAAAATTTGGAAGAAGTTGATTCCAACTCTCATGGATGACTTTGCGGGGTTTAAGACTTCAGTGGAGGAAGTAACTACAGATGAGATAGAAATAGCAAGAAAACTGTAATTGGAAGTTATGGTGACTCACGCCTACAATCCCAGCACTTTAGGAGGCCAAGGTGAGAGGATTGCCCAAGCCCACAGGTTCGAGACCGGTCAGGCAACTTGGCGAGATCTCATCTCTACAATAAATTAAAAAATTAGCCGGGCATGGTGGCGCATGCCTGTAGTTCCAGCTACTTGGAAGACTGAGGCAGAAGTATTGCCTGAGCCCAGCCGGTCAAGGCTGCAGTGGCCATGAGCATGCCAATGCCCTCCAGGCTGGGTGACAGAGTGTGACTTCAACTCAAAAAAAAAAAAAAAAAGTAGAGCCTGAAGATGTGACTGAATTGCTGAAAACTCATGATCACACTTGAATGGATGAGAAGTTATTTCTTATAGATGAGCAAAGAAAGCAGTTACTTGAACAGAATTTATCACTAGTGAAGATGCTATGAATATTGCTGAAATGCCAACAAATGGCCGGGCTCAGTGGCTCAGCCTGTAATCCCAGCGCTTTGGGAGGCCGAGGTGAGTGGATTGCCTGAGCCCATGGGTTCGAGACCCACCTGGGCAACTTGGCGAGACCTCATCTCTACAATAAATTAAAAATCAGTCAGGCATGGCAGTGCGCGCCTGTAGTTCCAGCTACTTTGAAGGCTGAGGTGGAAGGATCACCGGAGCCCAGCAGATCGAGGCTGTGGTGGCTGGGAGCGGCCACTGCACTCCAGTCTGGGTGACAGAGTGAGACTCCAACTCAAAAAAAAAAAAAAAAAAAAAAAAAAAATGCCAGCAAATGATTTAGAATATTCCCTAAAATTAGTTGATAAAGCAGTGGTAGTGTTTCAGAGGACAGCCTCCAATTTTGCAAGAAGTTCTACTGTGGGTAAAATGTTATCAAACAGCACTGCATGCTATAGAGAAATCTTCCATGAAAGAGTCAATCAATTTTAAGAAATTGCTACAGCCACCCCACCCCTCCGCAACCACCATCTTGATCAATCAGCAGCCATCAACACTGAGGCAAGACCCTCCACCAGCAAACAGATGATAACTGACTGAAGGTTCAGATGATTGTTAACACTTTTAGCAATAAAGTAATTTTAAATGAAGGTATGTACATGGTTTTTTTCAGACATAATCCTATTGCACACTTACTAAACTATAGTACACAGTAAACTTGACTTTCATATGCAATGGTAAACCAAAAAATTCATGTGACTCACTTTATTCTAATATTTGCTTTATTAAGGCGATCTGGAAGAACCCACAATATCTCGGAGGTATACCTGCTCAAAGAGAAAGAAAGAGAGATTACCACATAGCTTTAAATTAAGTCTCTGATATTTCCAAAGATCATTTAAATACCTCCCTCTACATAGTATTCCATAGTTAGCAGAGACCCAGAACACCAAAGAGAATCATGTCATTGGGAATGGTAAAACTTACTTGTGTGTTGTGAGCAAAGTTATCTGAAAGCAATTCTTTGCACCGAGCGTGGAGGCTCACGCCCGTAATCCCAACACTTTGGGAGGCGAAGGCTAGAGGATTGCCTGAGCCCACGTGTTTGAGACCAGACTGGGCAAATTGGCAAGACCTCATCTCTACAATAACCAAAAACAATCTGGGTGTGGTGGTGCATGCCTGTAGTTCCAACTACTTGGAAGGCCGAAGCAGAAGAATTGCCTAAGCCCAGCAGGTCGAGGCTGCAGTGGCCATGAACGTGCAACTGCACTCTAGCCTGGGCTAGAGTGAGACTCCGACTCAAAAAAAAAAAAAAGAAAGAAAGTAATTATTTGCTAGTCGGGTGACAAGTAGGCACATAATGGAAAATCTGTGAGAGAAATGTACCTTTTTTGCATTTTAACTGTGGAAGAAACACTAAGGATCTGCCAGTCTCAATTTAGTAGCAGGTCACTATGGAATTTCACCTGCCCTGCTTTAAAGAGAATGGGCTCCTAACTGTCCCTTCTTTCCTTGCAGTTTTTTATGCTTCTAGATACAGAATTTCCCTATTCCTTTTGTGTTCTCATTGTACAAAATTGAGACACTTATTCCATTTTACTATCTTCATTTTTTTTTATATTTCTATCTACTGTCAGTCCTCTAAGATAGTGAAAATCTTTTTTTTTTTTTTTTCTGTGTTGGAGTCTCACTCTTTTTGCCCAGGCTGGAGTGCAGAGGCATGCTCACGGCCACCGCAGCCTTGACCTGCTGGGCTCAGGTGATCCTTCTGCCTCAGCCTTCCAAGTAGCTGGAACTACAGATGTATGCCACCACGCCTGGCTAGTTTTTGTGATTTATTGTAGAGACTCACCAAGTTGCCCAGGCTGGTCTCGAACCTCTGGGTGCAGGCAATCCTTTCACCTCGGTCTCCCAAAGTGCCAGGATTGCCGAAAATCTTTTTAAATGATAAAGAACAATGGGAATTCTTTTCCTTTTTTTTTTTTTTTTTTGAATTTTTTGTAGAGACGAGGTCTCGCTATGTTGCCCAGGCAGGTCTCGAACCCATGGGCTCAGGCAATCCTCTTCACCTCGACCTCCCAAAGTGCTGGGATTACAGGCTCAAGTCACCACGCCCACCAACAATGGGAATTCTTAAACTGCTGGTAGAAGTGTAAATGACTAAAACAAACTCTGAAAAAAATTTGACAAATTCTAGTGAAGCTGAAAATGTTCATATCCTAAGACTCAGTAATTTCATTCGTAGATATGTGCCCTAGAGAATATCTTTGCATATTTACATGGAGATATGCACAAGAATGTTGAAAGCAATTGTAACTCTAATAACAAAATAAATAACCTAAATATTCATAAATAAAATAATAGATAAAAACTGCAATGTATTTATATATTGAAATACTATGTAAAAACATAAATAGTTTATACATCCATTGTCTTGACTGAGTTTTCTTTGTGGAAACAATCCTCCTCCAATGTAAGGCCTTATGGCTGATTCCACTCACCAACTTTAGGAATACACACATAAGCTATACCTAGTCAATCAGAGAAGACCATTCTGTCAGGCACAGAAATAAATTCTGAGGACAGGAGGTACAGCTAGGCAAATGGAGTACAATCCTGGGACAACCCCAAAATTATTGAGAAACACATCTGCTTGCTTAGTAAGAGACAGTTAAGTTAGGTGTTCTAAATTGCTCTGGTATCTAGAATGGAGTTACTAGGCTTGTATGATGTAAACCCAGGCCACTGCTCGCCATTTTTGTTATCATTTGTGAAGACCTCACTTGAGAATGAAAAAAACACAAAGAAGACAAGTGGTGAAAAGAGAAAGATTCCTTAAGATGCCACTGGAGATCTGGAATCTTCATTTAAAGAGCCATTAAGTTCTCTTTTGTTAGTTCAGCTTCGGTTGGGTTTCTGTCACTAGCAGCCAAAAAAGTGTCCTCATACATTAATCTCTTTTATTATATGCTTTCCTATAGCTGATATTTTCCTGATATCTTATAGCTTATTCTATTTAAATGCATTTTGATGATTGTCTCTCCCTCTACAAGGTAAGATCGATGAAATCAAGAATCATGTCTTATTATGCTCACCGTAGTAGCCTCGACATTTCTCAAAACAGTCAATGGTTGCTTATTACACATTTGTTGAATAAATAAAAAAGGAAGCAAACATAGAGCTCCCACTTCAACGTTTGCATTCATGGAAGAAGCTCAATAGCAGAGCCATACCACTACCTATAAAATCTGCCTGGTCGATCAATCTTAAGCGTAAGTGAACAACCAGGAGTCACTATAAGTATAGTCATCCCTCAGTACCTGTGGGAGATTAGTTCCTCTGCAGATACCAAAACCCACAGATACTCAGTCCCTTACATAAAATGGCATAGTACTTACATACAGGGGAACTCTCCCCCCAAAAAGAACCATAATTTGTTTAATAAAAATTATACATTTATTCTTACATATTTAAACTTCAGTCACCTTCAAAGTACTCTTCGTTTGATGTAATACACCTATGGAGGTGCTTTTTCTACTCTCAAAACAGTTTTTGAACTTGTTGATTGATGCCTTCCAGTGCTTCTGCCATTTTTTGTTTGTTTGTTTCACCCCTTTCACATTGATAAAACATTTCCCTTTGAAGACTTTTTCATCCCGGGAAACAAAAAAAATTCTCTCGTAATGAGATTGGGTGGCTAGGGAGGATAGAGCATAGGGTCATGCTGGTTTTGGTCATAAACTGCTGAACAGACCAGGCAGGGTGGCTCAAGCTTGTCATCTCCGCACTTAGAGAGGCCGAGGCGAGAGGACTGCCTGAGCCCTGGGGTTCAAGACCAGCCTTGGCAACTTGATGAGATCTTATCTCTACAATATATCAAAAAATTACCCAGGTGTAGTAGAGTTCGCCTGTAGTTCTGGCTACTTGGAAGGCTGAGACAGAAGGATGGCCTGAGCCCAACAGGTCAACGCTGGCGTGGCTGTGAGCATGCCACTGCACTTCAGCCTGAGCAACAGAGAGACTCTCTCTCTCTCACACACACACACACACACACACACACACACACACACACACACAACACACAACTGCTGAACACTCAGCACAGTGTGGGCAGGTGCACTCGTAAATCACCTGCCATGAAATGGGCAAATACGTTGAAAGAATCTCCAAAAACAAAAATTCATTGAAGCTGAATGCAGCCTACCACAAACAATGCTAGTTGGTACACTGATGCCAATGGGTTCCTAGAACCCTCATCTAGCAGAGGAAACCTGTACTACAAGGGGCCTGTCCTCCAAAAAAAAAAAAAATATATATATATATATATAAAATTCTGGGATTTCTGTGGAGTTTCCCTCATATAACCTTCACACATATTACTGTATAATTTAAATCCTCTCTAGATTGCTTACAATACAATGTCTATACACTATTTCATTCACATGGATTCAACAGTACTCAGCACGTGGCAAATTCAAGTTTTGCTTTTTAGGACTTTGTGAAACTTGTTTTACTAAATAGTTTCATCCACATATGGTTTAATTCATGGATTCAGGACCCACAGATA
This sequence comes from Cephalopachus bancanus, assembly GCA_027257055.1. Taxonomy (NCBI): domain Eukaryota; kingdom Metazoa; phylum Chordata; class Mammalia; order Primates; family Tarsiidae; genus Cephalopachus; species Cephalopachus bancanus. The sequence goes on from JAPVLO010000058.1 coordinate 6,748,112, forward strand.
AAGAGGGCTTACTGTACTAGGAGAGGAAATCTATCAAAATTTAAAACTTGAAAACAAAGAATGAAACTTAAATAAAAGAAAAATTTAGATAAAAGAGCTGGGCATTTTGAGAGGCCAGGGACAGGAGGACTGTTTGAGCCCAGGAGTTTGAGACTAGCCTAGGCAATAGGCTCCACAAAAGTAAGAAATTAGCCAGGGGTGAAGACACCTGCCTGTAATCCCAGCTTCTTGGGAGGCTGAAGCAGGAGGATCACCTGAGCCCAGAAGTGAACCATGCAGTGAACCATGATCATGCAGCTGCACTCCACCCTGGGTGACAGAGTGAGAACTTGACTCAAAAAAATAAAAAGGCCAGGCGCACTGGCTCATGCCTGTAATCCCAGAACTCTGGGAGGTTGAGGCAGGAGGATCGCCTGAGGCCACGAGTTAGAGACCAGCCTATGCAACATAGCAAGAACTCATCTTTACAAAAAAATCAAAATAATTGGCCAGGCATGTGGCATACACCTGCAGTCCTAGCTACTCCAGGAGCTGAGGGAGATGGATCACATGAGCCCTGGAAGTCAAGGCTGCAATGACCCATGACTGTACTACTGTACTCCAGCCTGGGTAACAGTGAGCCCTTGACTTGAAAGAAGAAAAAAGAGAGAGAGAGAGAGAGAGAGAGAGAAATAAATACAGAAAATGAGACATGGATGAAAGCTAATTTCACTCATTTCAAATTAATTAATACAAATTCCAATAAGAGAGAATAGGTAAAACAAAGGTGGATATAATCAAATAAAAACAAGAAGAAAATATTGTAAAACTAAAGAATGGCACAAACCTTCAGTTTGGAAGTACAGAGAACCATGAATGAAAAAAAAACCATGCGTGTAAACTCAGATACCAAAAGCAAACACTACAAAGGAAAACGTTTTAGATCAGTACTGAAGGTTTTACCAATAACACTAGATTTAGAAAGATAACAATTATTCATATTATAAGAGAAAAATAATTTTTGAAAAAAATGGTGCATTCTTCTAAAATAACAGCAAGTGTGATAGAAAACAGACTTTTTCTCATGTGCAAAGACTCAGAAACCCTACCATGAACTTAGCCTTTATGAAATATTTTATGTTTTATGACATATGTAATTGCAAATATTTACATGAAAAATTATTCACTTCATTATGTCATCCAGCAAAATGAAAAATGTGCCCCAAAATGCGAAAACAGCAGAGCCAAGAAACAATGGAATTAAAATAGGAGTGAAATGAAAGACAAATGAGTGGTTGGATCCAGAAGGCAGTCAACCCAAATTTAAACAGAAAACCAGAGGGCTCAGAGAAGAATATCCTCAAGAAGAAAGTAAATTTCACCAACAGATAAAACTATTAAGAGGCTTGAAGATTTTAGTCAGATGGATAAATTAGTTACATGTTTCTATCATCACCAAGAGAGGAAGCCATGCAGAAGGGGAAGGGGAACAGAGAAAGTAAATAGCTGTGCAAGAAAATGACAATCCCGAATTAACATTTTGTATGATGTGGAACTGATGTGTTTGTAAATAAAGGTAAATGTATTTAACCTTGTCACTTGGGACAGAATATAATTGTTATCAACCTTAACTATGTAAAAATAATGGTACTCCTGACTGAAGCTGAGAGAAGATAAACAGGTGTGGGGAAATGTAGACATGCTGACTTCATCTTCTTACATATAGGGAGGCCAAAAAAAAATTGTAAAGATTGTATCTCAGCCAGGCTCGGTGGCTCAGCCTGTAATCCCACGCCTCTGGGAGGCTGAGGTGAGTGGATTTTCTGACCCACGGGTTCGAGACCCACTTGGGCAGCGATACCTCATCTCTACAATAAATCAAAAAATCAGCCGGGCGTGGTAGCACATGCCTTTAATTCCAGCTACTTGGAAGGCTGAGAAGGAAGTATCACCGGAGCCCAGCAGGTCGAGGCTGCAGTAGCCGGGAGCGGCCACTGTACTCCAGTCTGGGCGACAGAGTGAGACTCCAAGTCAAAAAAAAAAAAAAGATTGTATCTCAAGTATTAATTAAATGTACAAAGGTAATCAATAAGAATTAAAATTTAAAAAGACAAAAAATCATAAAAATTGAAGTTACAGAGGTAGGGCGATATAAATTAATTCTTCATTTTTCACAGCAGGAAGACAATGAGTATTGTATAAGTTGATAAATTAGTTTCTATAAATAAAAGTTTTTTATGTACATTTAGAGAGGTAAGTACTAAAAAATATAAGTAAAAGTGACTAATTCAAGGGTAGAACAACTGGAGAGACAGAAAAAATAGAAAACTTTTATTTTTCATTGATACACTTTGGAATAGCTTGAGTTATTTGTTTCCAGGTGTTGGAATCACTTGTATAACAATAACAAAAAAATCTGACCAAAAAAATATGATCACTGTAGACCTTTTGAAAGATACATATAAATGTGTTTTAAATCACATTTATTGTAATATTATTTATATACAAGAAAATCCACTCCTTTAAATGTAATATTTCATGAGTTTTGATAAATAAATAGTCATATACCTACTACCACAATCAAGTTATGAAATCTTCAGATCAACCATAACAGTAAAATAAACCCTAGACTCCATGCCCTGGCAATCAATCATCTAATTTCTGTCCCTAAAATGTTGCCTTTTTCAGAATGTCATATGAGTAGATAGTATTTGATTTCTTCTATTTACCATAATGCTTTTGAGATTTATTCATGATGTTGCATATATAGTAGACTGGGTTTTTTTACTGCTGAGCATTTCATCATGTAGAGGTATAACAGCTCTTTTATACATTCACTCATTAACGGACATTTGAGTTTTGATTCTAGCTTTTCACAATTGTTTTAAAAAGATGCTATAAATACTTGCATATACTTTTTTTCTTTAATTTTTTAATGTTTTTTTAACAGATGAATGTCTTGCTCTGTCTCTGGAGTGTAGTAGTGGGGTCATAGCTCACTGCAGTCTCGAAATTCTGACCTCAAGGCACATCCCACCTCAGCCTGCTGAGCCTCTGGAATTACAGGTGCAAACTACCATGCCCAGCTGTTTGCATATTTTTTATATATGTTTTTATTTATCTTGTAAATACCTATGCATAAGTGACTGAGACATATGCTAAATTAATGATTAACTTTACAACAAACTGCAAACTTTTCCAAAGTGATTGTGCCACTTTGCATTCCCACCACCAGTTCTAGTGGCTTCACATCCTCATCAACACTTGCTATTGTTAATCATTTTAAACTTAACCAGGCCAATAATTGTGGAGAATAAAATCTTGTTATTTTTTTATTTATTTTTATTTATTTAGTTTTTGAGTTGGAGTCTCACTCTGTCACCCAGGATGGAGTGCAGTGGAATGCTCACAGCCACTGCAGTCTCCATCTGCTGAGCTCAGGCAATCTTTCCACCTCAGCCTTCCAAGTAGCTGGAACTACAGGTGTGTGCTACCACACCTGGCTTATTTTTTTATTTATTGTAGAGATGAGGTCTCACCACATTGCCGAGGCTGGCCTTGAACCCCTGAGCTCAGGCAATTCTCTCTCCTTGGCCTCCCAAAGTGCTGGGATTACAGGCTGGAACCACCGGGCCTGGCTGTTATTTTAATTTTAATTTTCCATGATATTCAAATCTTCTGCCCATTTTTAAAAATCAATTTGTCTCTCAATTTTTTAATTTTCAGAGTCTTTTGTAAATGCCGAAGGCAAGTTCTTTTCACTTAATGTGCTTTGCAAATATTTTTATGTGGTACATGACTTTTCTTTTTATTTTATCAGGTGTCTTTCAAAAAACAGAAGTTCTTGCTTCTACACAGCTGGTGGGAATGCAGACCAGTGCAACCTCTTTGGAAGACAGTGTGGCGATTTCTTTTTTTTTTTTTTTTTTTTTTTGAGTTGGAGTCTCACTCTGTCGCCCAGACTGGAGTGCAGTGGCCACACTCGGCCACCGCAGCCTCAACCTGCTGGGCTCCGGCAATCCTTCCACCTCAGCCTTTCGAGTAGCCAGAATTACAGGCATGCGCTACCATGCCTGGTTGATTTTTTGATTTATTGTAGAGATGAGGTCTCGCTGCCCAGGCGGATGTCAAACCGCGGGCTCAGGCAATCCACTCACTTCAGCCTCCCAAAGGTGTGGGATTACAGGCTGAGCCAAGCCCGGCGATTTCTGAAAGAACTAGAAATTGACCTTCCATATTGAAGGGTGCAGGAAGTGACCAGAGGGGCGGCTCCGAAATGGCACCAACACACCAGACAACAAAGGCCCTCGGTCGGCTTCTGTGAGCACAATTCCCGGGCGAGCGACTTTCAAACCTCCCTGCGCACCAATTTCAAACCTGCAAGTCTCCAATCAGTAGCCAGCTTTGTTATGTGTACAATAGGACCATAACACGGCATTGGCCCCACCCTACTCCCATGCAGCTCCTCCAGTAGGAGCATAGCACAGCCCCTTCCGGCCCCTGTCGGGCTGATAAATACAGCCCTCTCCCTGCAACTCTCTCTCTCTCTCGGTCTCTCTTTCTGTCTCTCTCTGTCACTCTCTCTCTCTGCAGCTCTCTCCCCGCCTCTCTCTCACTTCCTCTCTCTCTCCACAGACCCTTTCCCTTTTTCCTTGTAACCGTCACTTTAATAAATCTCTTGGTCCTGGCCGGGTGTGGAGTCATTACTGGCCCCGAACTTCTTTCATTGGTGCCGTGACTTGGATCGGGTGCTCCCTCACCTTTGTGTGAGTGTATTCCCGTAGGCGGGATCCCTGACCCGGCGCCAGTGGTCACTCCAGCCCTCCTGGGCCTTTCACCATTTTGAACGCGTGACCTGCATCCACCAGCGACCATTAGATAGGTGAGTTCCCCTGACACGGAAGCCTGAAACTTGCCCGGGATCACTGGGGGGAACTGGCTGTTGATCATCCAGCAGCCCCTTCGGCCCCAGGGCAAGGGGGAACGCACCCCGCCTCAGCCTTCACAGCCACAGCGGACCCTGAAGGCTTCCTTTGTCCCTTTCTCTCGTCAAGCCACAGCTAAAGATTCTTTCCTCCTCCTTATCTCTCTCACACCTCCCCATGGCCGCCGGGCTGCAGCGGCCCCAGGAGTCCCACGTCTGCTAGCCTGCAGCAGATCCGCCCAACTCCCTCTCCCCCCCCAAGGAATCCCACAGCTATCGGCCGCAGCGGACCCCAGGGGTCCGACGTCTGCTGGCCCACAGCGTATCTGTCAGGTAACAGGGAGCCTCAAGGCTCCATGTTTGTTGCCCCACAGTAAGCCCTATTTGACTGGCAGGAATCTCGAATACGCTCCCACCCGCCGCTCGGTCAAGTGCTCTCTGTCTATTTTTGAAAATCCTCACACTAGGTGCCTTGACCCCCTAGGTTCTCCAGGAGGACTCTGGTTGTGCCAAACCCCTGTGATGATAGGCTTTGCCACAACCACACTTTTTGGACAGCCGACTCTTCAGGGGATGCCCTGTTTAGTCTACCTGTCTGATTATGGGAGGCTCGTTATCCCTGCCAGCCGATTTCCCTCTTAAATGCCTCTTAAACAATCTCACCACACTTTCTCTGTCCCCTGATATTAAACCCAAACGCCTAATTCATTTCTGCACCCAAGATTGACCAACATACCCCTTAGACAACCAAAATCAGTGGCCCCCCCCAGGGTTCCCTCAATCCTGATATTATTCAGGACTTATATAATTTCTGTGAGCATTTCAAAACGGTGGGTAGAGATTCCCTATGTTCAGTCCTTTTCTCTCCTCCGTGAACATCCCGCCTCTGCCTCAATTGCAATCCCTCTCATCTCTGCCCTCCACTCATGCTAGCATCTGTCACCTCTTCTACAACTTCTCCTTCTCCCCTTGTTTTACTCACACTTCAGCCTCCTCTCCAAAACTCCCTCCCCCCACTACAGATCCTGCAAGTTCCATTTCTGCAACCCCCTCCTCCATCTCAAATTTCAATCCTGCAGATGAGCCCCCACCTGACAGGCAACCTCAGTTTCCCCACCCCCACCCTCCTCTACTCCGCAGCTCGATCCCTATATCCTCCCCTTCCAATCATTCCCCAGTGTAGCCCTCCGGTAACCCTATCCAAGGCTGCACCAGTCATCCTAGCAGTTTACTAATATTAATTTAAACTCTATAAAGGGACAAACTCTTTTGGCTATATATTTTATCTCCCAGTCAGCACTGGGTATTAGGAGCAAACTCCAAAAATTAGAAAAGGACCCACAAACCCCTCAATCAGAGCTATTGGACACAGCCTCTAAAATCTTTAACAACCAAAAGGAGGAAGAATACAGGACCACCAACATAAGCAGGAAGCACTTCAGCTTTTATCTACCAATTTAGCAGAAAAAGCCACCACTGATAATCTTCCACTGCAGATGGTCAATAGCAGAAGGGGTACACAGCCCCCTTCCCAGGTTTGTTTCTGATGCCGTCAAAATGGGCATATGGCCAAAGACTGTCAAGCCCTGCCCACCAGCAAAACCCTGTCCCAAATGCAAACAGTATGGACATTGGGCTCATGATTGCCTCATTCGCCTAGCCAGAGGAGAGCACATGGCCCAGAGGCTTGCTGCAATTAAGGGACACCAGGCATCTTACACGATCTCAAAAGGGGATCTCTTGGGCTTGCTCCAGTCAGATGACTCGTCCCTAACTCGGTAGCCCCAGTCTTCGGAACAAACTATTAAACCAACGGAGCCTAGGGTGGAAATATCAGTAGCTGGCAGGGTTATATCATGTGTTATTAATACGGGGGCTACATGCTTAGCTCTACTTAAATTTCCTGGTCCACTCCTTCCTTCACTCCTTTCGGTTGTGGGGGTACAGGGCATTATATCCAGGCCCCCCACTATGCCATTACTTCCATGTGTTCTGGGAAATAAAATATTTCACACTCTCTCCTTATTATGCCAACGTGTCCAGCTCCATTATTCAAAGGGGACATTATGACAAAAATTAAAACTCATATTATTTTTTACCCTGAGCCATCACCACTGTGCTTTTTGGGTACCTTTTGTATAGCTTTAAATTTCCCTAATAGTTCCACATTGGATCCTATCTAAGCCCTTCCACTGCATATAAACTTATTGCTTTGGTTAAAACTCTAAGGTTAGGAAAAATGTACAGAAAGTAAAGAATGTTGGTGGTGTAAGGTATATTTTTAGTAAGAAAGGATAAAGAAAAGATAAATAATTGTATAGGAAAGAATATTATATGCTACATTTTTGTTCTATAATAGAATGGCTGGTTAAAGAAAGTATAGAACAAAAATAGAAGGTTTAAGCATGTCAAAAAATGGTATGAGCATGTCAAAAAATGGTGTAAGTATGTCAAACATGGTAGGTGAAAGTTTGTGAAAAGAAGTAAAAGAAATTCTGTAAACACTCGAGGCTACAAAAAAGGTTGAGTTAGCCCTCCCCCCACTGTCTTTGTTACAAAACAGCGAGGTTTTTTCTTTTCAAAATCGTTGGACTATCATTTTGGCTAAATAAGTAACTTTTACAATAACTATTGTGATTTTGTGTTATAACGTGCTTTTGAAAACTTTGCTACTTAAACTCTTCAAGTTCTTAATTCAGTCTCTAGGGTCTACCTGGACTTCACTCTCTAGCACATCAATTGTTATAAAAGTATATCAGCACTTAACTTTTCTTTTAGATATGCTCTCTTCCAGGTTTTCTGTCTACTTCCACAGTCTACTCCAAGACAGCTGGTTACTACCACCCTTGGACCCACTGGAAGACTGGCCAGAACAAGTCGCTGTCCTACGCTTACAAGGAGCCTTCATGGAACTCTCACTTGTGGAAATCAACACCTTCAGCGCCTACCTTTGGGCCCTGCTCTGGCTGGTTCTGCACCCTTCCACCACCTTACCCCCACAACGCCCCCAACCAGCAGGAAGTAGCCAGAAAGAGTAACGACGCCCCTCCCCATAAAAAACAGAAAAGGTGGGAATGAAGGGTGCAGGAAGTGACAGAGGGGCAGCTCCCAAAATGGCGCCGACACACCAGACAACAAAGGCCCGCGGTCCCGGCTTCTGTGAGCACAATTACCAGTGCCGCGACCTCCCTGCATGCCAATTTCAAACCTGCAAGCCTCCAATCAGTAGCCAGCTTTGTTATGTGTCCAATAGGACCATAACACAGCATTGGCCCCACCCTATTCCCATGCAGCTCCTCCAATAGGAGCATAGCACAGCCCCTTTCGGCCCCTGTTAGGCTGATAAATACAGCCCTCTCCCTGCAACTCTCTCTCTCTCGGTCTCTCTTTCTGTCTCTCTCTGTCACTCTCTCCCTCTCTGCAGCTCTCTCCCCACCTCTCTCCCACTTCCTCTCTCTCTCTCCACAGACCCTTTCCCTTTTTCCTTGTAACCACCATTTTAATAAATTTCTTGGTCCTGGCTGGGTGTGGAGTCATTACTGGCACCGAACTTCTTTCACATATGACCCAACAATTCCCCTCTTGCAAATATACCAGCAGGAACTCAAATCATTCTACAAAAAAGATACCTGCACACATATGTTTGCTGCAGCTCTATTCACAATAGCAAAAACATGGAACCAACCATGTTGCCCATCGAAGCTGGACTGGATTAAAAAAATGTGGTACATATACACAATGGAATATTATGCAACCATAAAGATGACAAACATATGGGCTTTGCAGCAACTTGGATGGAATTTTTTTTTTTTTTTGAGTTGGAGTCTCACACTGTCACCCAAACTGGCATGCAGTGGCCGCTCCCAGCCACCACAGCCTCGACCTTCTGGCCTCCGGTGATCCTTCCGCCTCAGCCTTCCAAGGAGCTGGAACTACAGGCATGGGCTACCACACCCGGTTCATTTTTTGATTTATTGTAGAGATGAGGTCTTGCCAAGTTGCCCAGGCGGGTCTTCGAACCTGCAGCCTCAGTCAATTCACTCACCTCAGCCTTCCAAAGGCACGGGATTACAGGCTGAGCCACCGAGCCCGACTACTTGGATGGATTTAGAGTCAATCATAATAAGTGATCTATCACAGAAACAAAGAACAGAGTACCATATGTTCTCACTCATAAGCGGACCTTGAGCAATTATAATACTATAAGAAAGGGATTGGCAGTAGTGGGAAACTGTTGTGGGGGTTGAGATTGGCAGTTGAGGGAAACTGCTAGGGGAGGGAGGGGCAGACCTCTTCAACAAGGGTACCTGCATAATCAATGTTTGTATACCTAACCCTGAATTGTACCCCACATTTTTATAATTAAAAAAAAGAAGCAAAAAGCAAAAGTTTTTAACTTTGATTAATACAATTTGTCATTTTTTTCTTTTACAAATTGTGCTTTTTGGGGTCCTTAGAAATTCGTCCAGGTGCGGTGGCTCATACCTATAATACCAGCACTTTGGGAGACCAAGGTGAGAGAATTGTCTGCGCCCGAGTTTGAGACCAGCCTGGGCAACTTAGCGAGACCTCATCTCTACAGTAAATCAAAACATTAACCAGGTGTGATGGCACACACCTGTAGTCCCAGCTACTTTGAAGGCTGAAGCGGAAGGATCACCTCAGCCCAACAGGTCAAGGCTGTGGTGGCCGTGAGCGTACCACTGCACTCCAGCCTGAGCGACAAAGTGAGAAGTGAGACTCCAACTCAAAAAAACAAAATCTCTCCCTACCCATAGTCACAAAGTTTTCCTTTTGTTTTCTTCCAAAAATATTATCTTTTAGGTTTATAATATATTTTGAATTAATGTTTACATATAATATAAGGAATGAATCAAATTTTTTTAATGATGATTTATGATTGCTCCCATACCAGTCATTGAAGAAACCATCCTTCACCATGGAAATATTTTGACCATTTTGTTAAAAAATCAATTTATTATTATTATTTTTTAATTTCTATTATTTTGAGTCAGGGTTTCACTTTGTCGCCCATGCTGGAGCAGTGGCATGATCGCAGCTCACCACAAACTTGGCTTCCTAGGCTCAGGCAATCCCTCCACCTCAACCTCTCAAGTAGCTGGGACTACAGCCCAAGCTGCCACGTCCTGCTAATTTTTTTATATTTTGTAAAGATGAGGTCTTGCTCTGTTGCTCAGGCTGGCCTCAAACATCTGGGCTCAAGCAATCCTCCCACCTCGTCCTCCCAACGTGCTGGGATTACAGATGTGAACCATAACACCTGTCCTCAAAAATCAATGGGACAAATAAGTGCACATCTATTTCTCAAACCTCTATGTATACCCTCAATATAAACTCAATCTATGTGTTTATCCTTACTCCAATGATACATGATCTTGATTAAACCTCATATTTTCTTTTCCTTTTTCAAAGTTGTTTTTATTTTAGATCCTCTGTACTTCCATTTAAATTTTAGAATCATCCTGTGGATTTCTACAGAAAATATCCTCCTGGAATTTTAATCAGGATTGCATTGAATCTATAAATCAGCCCAAAAAAAGTATTGGCATGTTAAAAAATTGAGTCTCTCTATGAAATTGATATATCTTTCCATTTATTTATTTAAGTTTTCTTTAATTTCACTCAGAAAAGTTTTATAATTTTTGTCATATAAATCTTTCACACATTTTATTAGAATTTTTCTTAAGCATTTCATGATTTTTGATGCTGCTGCTAGTCTATATAAATAAGATTTCTTTTTTATTTTTACTTATTACTAATTCAAAAATTGATTTTTATATTGATCCTTTGTCCTGTAAACTTGTTAATCTCACATATTAGATCTAGTAGTTTTTCTATAAATTCCTGAGAATTTTTTTATAGATAATTATGTCATCTTTTTTATTCTAAAGATGTGGGGTACAATTCAGGACTAGGTATACAGGTGGTCCTCATACATGTAAAGTTTGGGCCTCCCTTTGGACCCCACTTCACCTGGCTCGAGATTAGGTACACTTATTAATGTGTCCTGCTACTGCCAATCCCTTTCTTATAGTATTATGGTCCACTTAGGAGAACACGAACATGTGGTATTCAGTTCTTTGTTTCTGTGATAGATCACTGAGTATTATAGACTCTAAACCCATCCAAGTTGCTGCAAAGTTCATAATTTTGTTCTTCTTTATGACTGCGAAATATGCCATCATGTATATGTACCACACTCTTTTTATCCAGTCCAATTTCAATGGGCAGCATAGTTGGTTCCATGTTTTTGCTATTGTGAACAGTGCTGCAATAAACAAGCATGTGCAGGTATCTTTTTTGTAGAATGATTTGAGTTCCTCCAGGTATATTCCCAGTAGGGGGATTGCTGGGTCATATGGAAGGTCAACTTCTAGTTCTTTTAGAAATCACCACACTGTTTTCCATACAGTCTGAAACAGTTTGGATTCCCACTAGCGTAGAAGTGTTCTCCTTTCTCTGCATCCTCACCAACATCTGTTGTTGCTTGTGTGTGTGTGTGTGTGTGTGTGTGTGTGTGTGTGTGTTTTGTTTTGTTTTTTTGAGTTGGAGTCTCACTCTGTCGCCCAGACTGGAGTGCAGTGGCCGCTCCCGGCCACCGCAGCCTCGACCTGCTGGGTTCCGGCGATCCTTCCGCCTCAGTCTTCCAAGTAACTGGAATTACAGGCATGCGCTACCATGCCCAGCTGATTTTTTGATTTATTGTAGAGATGAGGTCTCGCCAAGTTGCCCATGCAGGTCTCGAACCCGCAGGCTCAGGCAATCCACTCACCTCGGCCTCCCAAAGCGCTGGGATTACAGGCTGAGCCTCCGAGCCCGGCCTATTGTTTGTTTTATTAATGATGGCCATTCTTACTGGGGTTAGATGGTATCTCAATGTGGTTTTGATTTAATCATGTCATCTTCAAATAGAGATTTACTTTTTTCTTTCCAACCAGGACTATTTCTGTGTCTTATTTTTGAATCAGTGCACTAGTTAAGAACTTAAGTACAATTTTGAAAACAAGTCATGAGAGCAGATAGTCTTATCTTATTTCCATTTTAATGGAATAGTATTTAGTTTCCCACTATTATATATATTGGATAAAATTTTGTCACAGAAGCTTTTTGAGGAAGTTGACAAAGTTCTCGTCTCTTCTTAGATTGCTGGGCTTTAAATAACAAGTAGGTATTGGATTTTTTTCAATGATTTTATATATTTATTGAACATATTATATAACTTTTCTCTATAATGAATTACATTAATTGATTCTTGAGTATTATCCAATCTTAAATTTCTGAGCTACACTTCAAAGGCTCATAACCTATACCATATATATATGTATACATACATATGTGTGTGTGTATGTGTGTGTGTGTGTGTGTGTATATATATATAATTATATGTGTATGTTGGGATTAGATTTACAATTATTTTGTTGAAAATTTTAAGCCTACTCATGAGAAATAGTGGTCACTAGTTTTTTGTTTTTGGCATCAGTGTAATGGTGGCCACATGAAATAAATTTGGAAATATTTCCTACTCCTTCATTTTCTAAGAGCTTGAGTAAGATTGGTGTTCTTTGCTTTTTCTCTTAAATGTCTGACAGAATTGACCAGTGAAATCATTAGGTATAGAGTTTCTTTGTGTGTGAATGCTTTAAATGCCTAATGAAATTTATTTTATAAATATAAAGCCATTCATATGTTCTATATCTTTTTTCATTTTTCATATTTTATGTCCTTCAAATAATTTATCTATTATATCTAAGTTGTCAAATTTATGAGCAAATATATGTTAATAATTTCCTTTGTTATCCATTTAATATCTGTAGGGTCTGTAGTCATGTCTCTCTTTCACTTCTGATTTTGGTTATTTGGGCATTGTTTCTTTATTTCTTAATCAGTCTAGTCATATGTTTATTAATGTTATTTATCTTTATAAACAACTGGCTTTTGGATTCTCGGAGCTACTCATCTGTTTGTCTTCTATTTCATTGATTTTCATTCCTCTCATTATAATTTCCTTCTTTTTACTTTAGGTTTAAATTTTTCTTGCTTCTTAAAAGGCTTCAATCATTGACTTTAAACAAATGTTATTCTCTAATATGAGCATTTAAAACTATAAATTTCCTCTAAAGAACTCTTCTAGTTTCACTTTATAAATCTTAACAGATTTTGTTTTACATAACATTTGGTTCAAATTGTTTTATAACTTTCCTTGTGATGTCACCCTTGACCTATGGGTCATCGAAGAGTGGTATTCAATTTCCAAATATTTGGAAATTTATCCAGATTTTCTTGTTTTGTTTTTTCAGTTGGAGTCTCACTCTGTTGCCCAGGCTGGAGTACAGTGGCACAATCACAGTTCACCGAAGCCTTGACTTCCTAGGCTCAAGTGATTCTTCTGCCTCAGACTGGGACTATGGGAGCATGCCACCATGCCCAGCTAATTAATCCAGATTTTATTGTTGTTGTTCTCTACATGGTTAAAATCTCTTCAAATGTGTTGAGACTCTTTTTTTTAATGATTCGGTATGTGATTAATCTTGAATGTTCCATGTGTACTTAAAAAAATTGCATTATGTTACTATGTATGTAGGATTTTAGAAATATAAATTAGATCAAGTTAGTTGACAGTGTTGCTCGAGTCTTCTATATTCTTACTGATTTTTGTGTTTTCTTAGTTGCTGAAAGAAAAGTACTGATGTTCCAACATTAATTATGCTTTGTTTGTTTATTCTTTTTTTTTTTTTTTTAGTTGGAGTCTCACTCTGTCACCCAGACTGGAGTGCAGTGGCCGCTCCAGCCACCGCAGCCTCGACCTGCTGGGCTCTGGAGATCCTTCCGCCTCAGTCTTCCACGTAGCTGGAACAACAGGTGTGTGCTATCATGCCCAGCTAAATTTTGATTTATTGTAGAGATGAGGTCTCGCTGCCCAGGTGGGTCGCGAACCCGCGGGCTCAGGCAATCCACTCACCTCAGCCTCCCAAAGGCGCGGGATCACAGGCTGAGCCACCAAGCCCGGCTTGTTTATTTATTCTTTCAGTTCTGTCAGTTATTTCTATGTGTACTTTTGAGTCTCCTTCATGAATTAACATTTTATCATTAAGAATATTTCTTGCTCCACAGGCTGGCAGCCTGGTATGGTGGCAGCAGGCGCAGCCTAGACATGCAGAACGTCACAGGCGAGTTCATGAACCGGTACGTGCCACGGAAATGCTCTATCAGTAACTGCATCATCGATGCCAAGGACCACGCGTCCAACCAGATGAATGTGGCTGAGATTGACAAGGTTACAGGTAGGCTTAATGGCCAGTTTGAAACCTATGCTATCTGCGGGGCCAATTGCAGGATGAGCGAGTCTGATGACTCCGTTCTCCGACTGGCCAAGGCCAGTGGCAAAAAAGAACTTTTGACTGGGGAGACCATGGGTGTGGAACATTTGTCATAAATAAACAGTGAAAACCTCAAAAAAAAAAAGAATATCTCTTTATCTTTAGTAATATTCCTTGTCCTGAGGCTACATTGACTGGTTTTTTAATACAGCCACTCCAGCTTTCTTACACTTAGTGTTTTTACAGGGGTTTTTTCCCATCCTTTATTTACTTATTTTTTCATTTTTATTTTTATTTTTACTTTTATTTTTTGAGTCAGAGTCTTACTTCATCATTTAGGTGACAGTGTAGTGGCACAATCATGGCTCACCACAGCCTCAGCCTCCAGGGCTCAGGCAATCCTTCCACTCAGCCTCCCAAGTGGCAACCATGCTTGACTAATTTTTTTTTTTTTTTTTTTTTTTTTTTTTAGAGTCGAGGTCTCACTATGTTACCCAGGCTGGTCTTGAACTGGCCTCAAGTGATCCTTCCACCTCAACTTCTCAAAGTGCTTGGATTACAGGCATGAGCAACTGTGCCCAGTCTCCATCCTTTTTTTTTTTTTAAATCTATCTGTATATTTACATAATACAGTTAAACTAACCCCAAAGTAAAGATTACTCGAAACCTGTCCTAATAAACCTTAAGAGCAAGCCTCAAAAAAAAAAAAATCAAACTAATCTCCAAATAACATATTTAGCCTATTAAAATAAAATTCAAAATTTTTTTCCTTCTAGAATGACAAGGGAAAAAATCAAATTTTTTTAAAGAAAGACAATAGCCAAGAACTCAACCACTTAACATTTATAACGCCAGCTAAAAATTAGCAGACATGCTAAGGATTAAGAAATGTGATCTAGCTGGTTGCAGTGGCTCATGTCTGTAATCCCAACACCTTGGAGGATTGCCTGAGTCCAGAGGTTCAAGGCCAGCTGGGCAACTTGGCAAGACCTTGTCTCTACAATTAATAATTTTTTTAAAATAGCCAGGTATGGTGGTGAATGCCTGTAGTTCCAGCTACTTGGGTGACTGAGGTAGAAGGATCACCTAAACCCAGCAGATTGAGGTTGCAGTGACCGTGAACATGCCACTGCACTCCAGCCTAGGTGACAGAGTGAGACTCCTACAAGAAGGAAGGAAGGAAGGAAGGAAGGAAGGAAGGAAGGAAGGAAGGAAGGAAAGAAATGGTTCTTTTCTATAACCAGTAGAAAAGTCAATCAATAAAAACAAATCCTGGTTGGGTGCAGTGGCTCATACCTTGTAATCCCTGCACTTTGGGAGGCTGAGTCTAGAGGATCACTTGAGGTCAGAAGTTTGAGGTCAGCCTGGACAACAAAGTGAAACTCTATCTAGACAAGAAATAACTAAATTACCTGGGCTTAGTGGTACACGTCTGCATTCCTAGCTACTCAGGCGGCAAGAGGATTGTGTTAGCCTAGGAGTCAAGGCTGCAGTAAGCTGTAATCATACCACTGCACTCCAGCCTAGGCAACAGAGTAAGACCCCATCTTTTAAAACAAAAAAGACTCAGAAAACGACAGTAGTAATAAAATTAGTATAAAATGACAAATTCAGGTAGTAATGCTGCCTGCCTAGGCTATACAGGCCTGATCAGCCACATTGTTTCATTTAGTCTTATCTCAGTATGAACTTTTCTCCAAAATGTCCATATGGGTTGCGCAACTGTTCCATCTGGCTGTAGCAATGGCTTTCCAGAGCCCAAGGCTTCACAGAGATGTGTCTTTAATATACCAGTCAGTCATCGGGCAGGTGCTCAACCACATGGTTATGCTGTTAGTCACAGTCCAAGAGTCAGTAGAAATAAAAAATATCTGGTCACTAGGAACACCATCTAGAACTATGGTGTTGGCTTTGAATTTAGGCCATTGTGCTGAGCTGCCCTTATCACAATCAACCTTCCAAAATTGTCCCGGGTCTAGACAGCTACTGCCACCCAGTAGACACAACTAGCTTTAAATTCAGTTCAGCAATCAGGAAACCAGTTCCTCCTTCCCAAAGGCTCTAACCAGCATAGTCATCAGTAGCATTTACCTGTAGTTCAAAGAAATCCTGGGGCTTACAGGTCCCAAGAGTAGATCTACTAAAACAGCCAGTAACGTAGCCTTTATTTCTGCTAACTGCTCAAATTCCCAGCTAAATTTGGCACATTTTCTCATCAGTTTATATATTGGGCTCAACAAATACATAAATAAGGTGTGCTATAACTGAATGCTTGGGGCCTCCCAAAATCGATAAGTTGAAACCAAACCCCAAGGATGATACGTAGAGGTGGGGTCTTTAGGAAGCAATTAAGTCATAAGGGCAGAGCTTTCATGAGTAGGATTAGTACCCTTATAAAAATAAAAGACCCCAGAAAGGTCCCTTGTCCCTTTCCCCATGTAAGAAAACAGTCATCTATAAACCAGGAAGAGCTCTCACCCGACAATGAATCCGCTAGCATCTTACTTTTGGACTTCTCAAAACTCTGTGAAATAAATATTTGTTGCTTATAAGCCACCCAGTCTATGGCATTCTGTTATAGCAGCCCCAAGAACTAAGACAAGATGATCTCCAGTATGCAAATAATCTAAAGAATTATTTAGCTTTCTTTTTGGTAAACAGGGCCAGAAAGTAACTTTTTCTTTACTGTTCCATGGGTCAATCTTTAAGCTGCATAACACATTGCTCCCCAGAATTTGGCTGCTTTCTGAATCTTATCAGAATTAACAAGACATCCTAAGCTTTCATGTGAGTTAGTGTATACTCTAAAGTCGTCACTTATTCTAGCTCACTGTAATCTTGAACTCCTTGGGTGTAAGGGATCCTTCTGCCGCAGCCTCTTGAGTAGCTAGGATCACAAATGCATGCCTCTATGACCAGCTAATTTTTAATATCTTTTTTGTTGAAAAAGGATCTGTTGCTTAGGCTGGTCTTGAACCACTGGCCTCAAGCAATCCTTCTGCCTTGGCCTCCCAAAGCACTGGAATTACAGGCCTGAGCCACTGCACCTGGCTTGTCATTTATTCTTTATTGTGATGTGTGGCGAACAGACTCTAATGTGGTCATCAACAATACCCCACCACTTGGTATTCACAGTCTTATATGATCCTGTCCTTGAACAACTTGCTTCTAGCCAACAGAATACCTCAGCATTGGCCGGGCTTGGAGGCTCAGCCTGCAATCCCAGCACCTTGGGAGGCCAAGGAGAGTGGATTGCCTGAGCCTATGGATTCGAGACCAGTCCAGGCAACTTGGCGAGATCTCGTCTCCACATTACATCAAAACATTAGCCAGGTGTGGTAGCGCACACCTGTAGTTCCAGCTACTTGGAAGACTGAGGCGGAAGGATCGCCAGAGCCCAGTAGGTTGATGCTGGGGTGTCTGTGAGCATGCCACTGCACTTCAGCTTGGGTGACGGGGTGAGACTCCAACTCCAAAAAAAAAAAAAAGAATAAAAGGATATCTCAGCATTGAGATGTCACTTTATAATTAGATGACAGACTGTAATTTCTATCTTGTTAACAGACTATGTCTCCTGCCTGCTTTCAAGAACAAGCTACTCTTAGGGGAGGCCCACATAGCAAGGAACTGTGGATGGCCTCAGCAAACAACTAGCAAGAAACTAAGGCCCTCAGCCCAAAAACCCTAGAGGAACTAAATCCTGCCAACATCATGTAAGCTTGGAAGCAGATCTTTTCCCAGTAGAACTTCTAAGTAAGGTACCTGCCTTGTTGGACGCCTTAATTGCAGCCTGAGAGAACTTGAAGCAGAGAAGCCATGCCAGATTCCTGACACACAAAAACTGTGAAATAATAAATTTTCTTTCTTAAACTGCTAAGTTTGTAGTAATTTGTTGCCCAGAAATACCCAGAAATGTCATCAACGTAGTGAAACTAAACTTCCTAAAGGGAGACATTTGTTTCATGCTTTTGCTCACCCATTGGTAGCAAATTGCATGAGAATTTACATACTCCTTTTGTAGTACCTTAAAGATATACTGAAGCCCCAACCAGGTAAAGGAAACTGGTCTTGATCTCTTTTAACCAAAGACTCTTTTTTTAAAAAGGCATTTGCAATGTTAAAGATGACATTCCAGATGCCAATAGTTTTGGTATAAGTTTTCTGAAACAGCCAGGATATAACAACTAAATTCAGTGGCAATAATCTACCATAATG
Organism: Cephalopachus bancanus; assembly: GCA_027257055.1. Lineage (NCBI taxonomy): Eukaryota > Metazoa > Chordata > Mammalia > Primates > Tarsiidae > Cephalopachus > Cephalopachus bancanus. Next base: position 6,766,568 of record JAPVLO010000058.1, read on the forward strand.
GAAGGCATTAGTTTCCACTATTCTTTTTCTTTTCTTTCTTTTTTTTTTTTATTTAATAAAGTTTTTCCAAATGTACAGCTGGTTAAACCTGTTCATGCATCTTCATCAGCAGCTGGGGCATCTCCACCCTTGGTATTTCTGGTGTAAATTACCTGAGCTCTGTACTTTGAAACCAGTTTGATAAGATCTTTATTAAACAGCTCCTGAAGGGCTATCCTGGCCAGGAACCCACCAATCTTCAGTCTTTCAGAAACCACAACTGGAGTTATAAGCTTATAATTGGGAACCTTCTTACAGAGTTTGTCACGTGTAGCTTTGTCAAACAAGTCTTGGTTATCAAACTTGCCCTGAACTTTGCCTTTGGACCATTTCTTCTTTTTAGCCTTGCCCCCAGATTTGTTCACTGGGTCTTTGTCTTTCTTGACTGACTTTACGTCTTTCTTCTTCTTGTCATCCTTGGGCAGCATTACAAAACCTGGAGAGCAGCAGAGAGACCACTGCAGCCAGCTAAAATGTCAGACAAAAAAGGAAGCCCCACGATTCTTTTCAATGGCCATGTTGAACTACTGCAATGAATTGCATCTCTCAATACCCCTGCTGCCTTTAAGTCTTTAATTATGTCTTTGAAGTCCTTTTTCCCTCCTATAATTCTGTATTATTTTTGCTGTATCGCATGGATGAAACTGGAGGCCTAGTTAGTGTGTTCATTCCACTATCCTTTATATAAGCAATTCCTCTCAATTGAAATAGCACTTACAAGTATACTTACAAGTATGCAAAATATCAATACCAACTATGCATTCAGTAATAAAAGCAACAACAGCAGTGTCCAAGAATGGTTTAAACAGCCCAATCCAGATGGTAAGTTACTTCTCTTCCACATTTCACTCCTTTTTCTTTTTTCTTTTTTTGTTTTTTTTGAGTTGGAGTCTCACTCTGTCACCCAGACTGGAGTGCAATGGCCACTCCTGGCCACCGCAGCCTCGACCTGCTGGGCTCCGGCCATCCTTCCGCCTCAGCTTTCCAAGTACCTGGAACCACAGGCACGCGCTACCACACCCGGCTAATTTTTTTGATTTTATTGTAGAGATGAGGTCTCGCCAAGTTGCCGAGGCAATCCACTCACCTCAGCCTCCCAAAGCGCAGGATTACAGGCTGAACCACCGAGCCCAGCTAGTTCACTCCTTCTTCAAATCTGGCCAGTTGAATGTGTGGCACTCATCTCTCAAAAGAACTTGATAAGATAATCTTGTGAACACTGATACTTGAAAGAATCATAAAACTTTGTATCCCCAATCCTTCCATTCTATCCCATTGTACACTCAATGGAGTATAAGGCCTTCAGTAACTTCTAGGACCTTGGCCCAACTCCTAATCTATCTTCTCCTTATAAACTGTGAGACCAGTATAAAAAGGCAAGGGTCTGGTAGCCTTCAGCCAATTTCCTCTAGTAGCTAGATTCACTGTTATGGAAGAAACTGGTTTTGTTTTGTTTGTTTGTTTGTTCTGTTTGAGATGGGGTTGCACTCTGTCACTCAAGCTGGAATGCAGCGCACAATCCCACTCGCTGTAATCTCAACCTCCTGGATTTAGGTGATCTCCCACCTCAGCCTCCAAGTAGTTGGGACTACAGGTGTGCGCCACCATGCCCAAATAATTTTTTTTTAATTTTTTGTGGAGACAAGGTCTTACTATGCTGCCCAGGCTAGGCTTGAACTCCTAGGCTCAAGCAATCCTCCTACCTTAGTTCCCCAAATTGCTGAGATTATGGGCATGAGCCACCATACCTGACCAAGCAATCTGATTCTAAAGAAGCATGTTGTGCTTCAATTGCGTGGGCAACTGCCTGCTGGGGTCTACCTTCCCCAGTTAATATCTGGTCCAAATTTCTCCAAGGACCAAACCCATCCATCTCTTGTTTGAGATCCATATTGCCTTATTGCCACATTCCTTTAAAGGGAGTTTGTTTTTATTCTTATTCTTGGTTTTGCCTCACATTGCAGAGATACTGCTTTGTTTGGGCAGGGGGGTCAATCTTTATCCTGAGCAATCATTCACAGCCTCATGCACAATGACTCCAGTTACAAATAACAAAGTCAGTGTTTTCCACACCGGGGCAAATGTTAAGAACTCATCAATCATTCTTTGGTACAAGGTTCATCTTTGAAGTTGCCATTTTGTGTCTTGTAAAGCTAGTCTGGAGAAGTTATAGCGCTTGTGCTCTGAATATCCTATTCCATAGTATTTTCTGGGGTTTTATAAGCCTTGAGAAAATCTCCAGGAGTTGACCATGATGTACTCATTGAAACAGAAACATAAAGTCTTTCGGTGAAGTCTGATTACTTTCCTGCTGAATAGTCACCATAGTGGCTTGAGGCACAGGGTCATGTGTGAGATGGCCTAGTTGCTGCCATTCACATCAAACAGCATAACCTTCCTCATTTTCTTCATCACACAGACACATCTGCTAAGTCTCTAAGAGCCCCCTGCTTGAAAACATTTCCTAGCTGGGCTTGGGGGGTTATGCCTGTAATCCTAGCAATTTGGGAAGCGAAGGAAAGAGGATTGCCTGAACCCAGAGGTTCAAGACCAGCCTGGGAAACTTGATGAGACCTTGTCTCTACAATAAATCAAAAAATTAGCCAGGCATCGGGGTGCATACCTGTAGTTCCAGCTATTTGAAGGCTGAGGCAAAAGGATCACCTGAGCCCAGCGGGTCGAGGCTACGTTGGCTGTGAGCGTGCCACTGCACTTCAGCCTGACAGAGTGACAAGGTGAGATCCACAACTCAAAAAAAAATGTTTCCTTAAAGTTCTGCTAAAAAACTAAATACTTTCTTATTTAGTCCATCTCTCTTTATTGCTACCCTTTCACACACAGTCAAAAGAAACCCATGGGTAATTTTTGTTTTGCCTGAAAATCTTTTTAGCCAAACAGTTAAAAGTATGACTCTGCAGCCAGGCGTGGTGACTCAGGCCTGTAATCCCAGCACTTTGGGAGGCTGAGGTAAGAGGACTACCTGAGCCCAAGGGTTCGAGACCAGTCTGGGCAACTTGGCAAGACTTCCTCTCTACAATAAATCAAAAAAAACAAAAATTAGCTGGGTGTTGTGGTGCACGCCTGTGGTTCCAGCTACTTGAAAGGCTGAGGCAGAAGGATCTCCAGAGCCCAGCAGGTGGAGGCTGTGGTGGCTGTGAGTGTGCCACTGCACTCCAGCCTGGGAGACAGAGTAAGACTATGACTCAAAAAAAAAAAAAAAAAAAAGGATGACTCTGCAACCTACCAGATGTGACACTGGGCAAAGATATTTAACTTCCTTCAGTCTGAATGTCCTCACCTTGCCAGTAGGAATATTGCTGCCACTTGTAATAGGTTGCTGAGAGGAGTATAGTGAGCATATGCAAAGAGCTAGAACCACAAGTTCATTAGGTACATTTTCCGCTTTTCACATTATCAACTTTCTGCCAAGTTTTCTGTTAGGTAATATAGGTCACCTTTTCTCAGGCCTCTAATTACAGTTTCCTCCCTGTCCTTTGGTCCCTTTCGGCTTCCATCCAACCCAAAACCAAACATGCATGTTATAGTTTCTTTTGTTGTTGTTGTTGTTACAGCAGTATCCCACTTCCAACATACAATTTGTTCTGGGTTCGACTGCTATGTAACAAGCCACAACAAAACTTAGGGACTTAGGAAAATAGTCATTTTACTATCTCTCACATTTCTGTAGATTGACTGAGCTCAGCAGGGAAATTATGTTGGTCTCTCACTTGGTTGTAGTCAGGATGGGATAAGACTGAAGTCATTTAAAGACTTTCCTGTAAGACTCCACCTGTACAAAATTTTTTTTTAAAATATTCAGACATGGGGGCAAGGCAGAGGCAGGAGGATCACTTGAGCCCAGAAGCTTGAGGCTATAGTGAGTTATGATTGCACCACTGCACTCCAGCCTAGGAACAGAGACTCTGTCTTTAAACAAACAAATAAATATATAAATAAAGGCTTCCTTTTCTGAGGCTGGGCATAGTGGCTCACACCTATAATCTCAGTGCTTTGAGAAACCAAGGAAGGAGGATTAGTTGATGCCAGGAGTTCAATCAGTCTGAGCAACATAGCAAGACCCCGATCTACAGAAAAATAAAAATAAAGACTTTCCCTGGACACGGGGATAGATCAGTATTTCTCTCCATGCAATGTCATGTGGTCTATCCAAAAGGATAGCTAGACTTTTGTATATGGTTACTCAGTGTTCCCAAAACTGCAAAGCAAAACTGACAGACTTCTTAAGGCTTTGAGTCACTTCGGCAAGTATCACTTTCTTTGTGTTCTGTTGATTAAACAGTCACAGGGCAAGCCAGATGCAAGAAGCAGGTAGCTCTACCTTTCAGTGGGGGACACGACAAAAAAAAAAAAACTGTGGCCAATTTTTATTCACCCCAAATAGGCTTACTGGAAATGTACTTTAGAAACCGCTTGCAGCCAGGCACGATGGCTCAAGCCTGTAATCCCAGCATTTTGCAAGGCCAAGGCTAGAGGATTGCCTGAGCCCAGGGGTTCAAGACCACTCTGGGCAGCTTGATGAGACCTTGTCTCTACAATAAATCAAAGAATTAGCCAAGCATGGTAGTGCATGCCTGTAGTTCCGGCTACTTGGAAGCCTGAGGCAGAAGGATCGCCTGAGCCCGGCAGGTGGAGGCTGCGGTGGCCATGAGTGTGACACTGCACTTCAGCCTGGGTGACAGAGTGAGACTCTGACTCAAAAAAAAAAAAAACAAAAAAAACCACTTGCTACCAGATACATAACTTGGCATGTTGACTGGATTGGCAATGGATTTGGTCATGCTCAACTGGGAGAATCATCTGACCTCTTGCTAGAACAATGCATTTCATTAAAAACAGATTTTGCAACTGTTATTTTATGCAAACATATTTTCATTTACTCACTTCCTAGCATAGCAATCTTAGATATTAAGAAAAATAGAGGCCGGGCTCAGTGGCTCAGATTGTAATCCCAGCACTTTGGGAGATCGTGGCGAGTGGGTTGCCTGAGCCCGAGGGTTCGAGACCAACCCAGGCAAATTGGCCAGATCTTGTCTCAACAACAAAATAAGAAATTAGCTGGGCATGGTAGCATGCGTCTGTGGTTCTAGCTACCTGGAAGGCTGAGGCGGAAGAATTGCTGGAGCCCAGGAGGTTGACACTGGGGTGGCTGTAAGCATGCTACTACACTCCAGCCTAGATGATAGAGTGAGACTCCAAATCAAAAAAAAAAAAGAAAGAAAGAAAGAAAAATAGAACTTTAGTGTGTTTTCAGGTAAGAAAATGGTAGTAAGTTTTAAAACAGAGATTTAAGAAGGAAGATAAAATAGCGCAGTTCCTGTTACCAATAAAACATAGTGTCAAAATAAACAGAAATGCTAAAACCAAGCATACTTGTTGCTGAAAGGAACTAAAGGAGACAGGCAGCACTGAATTTTTATAGGATCTATTTCTGACATGTATTTCACTCACCTAGATGCATCACCTTATCACGCTGTTGCAGTACGCCGGTGCCAGAAGCATCTTCTAGACAAATGAACTCTGCCAGTAGAGTCCAAATCTTTGTGAAACAGTCAAGTCGATCAGTGATTCTTAATATCTAAATGCTTCTTGAGAAGCAGAAGAAACAGTCTGATGGTATCTCATTAAATAAATGACATACAATTAGATGCTTAGAAGTACTTTCAAACACGGGCAAAAGTCATGGGTTGATTCATTCACTTATTCAAAATTTTGTGTTGACTCTAGTACAGGGCAAATGCTGCTTATAGCATAATAAAAAACAGTATGAGAGAAGTGTCTTTTAAAAAGCGGTAATTCATTAGAGGAGGTGACACTGTTAAAATTGTAAGACCATCCACTATCTCTGATGCAAACAGGATGGTTGAGCATATAAGATGCAGGGAATAGTTTATAGAGAATGCCAGCTTTGGGGGTTGGTGGTGGGGTGTAAGCCTCTTCCTTGAGTGAGGGTCCTAGGGAGGTCAGTTCCTTCATTTTTGGTTTACAAGACCAAGGTAATAGTTATACTACGAGGACTTATCATTTGAGTATTTTGTTTTCAATAATATTTGTTAGGGGCATAAGGATTAGAATGTTTAGGAAATATAGGATGGAGGCTGTTTGACCGATAATAATGAATGGGTGTTCGACAGGTTGGCCTCCGATTCAGGTTAATGTCAGTAGATTGGCAACTAGTATTCAGAACAAGCATTGGCTGAGAGGGCGAAAGGATATACTTCGTTGTTTGGATGTGTGTAGTATTGGGATAATGGCTAGAATTAGGATAGATAAGATTAGGGCTAGTACACCTCCTAGTTTATTGGGAATGGATCGTAGGATTGCGTAGGCGAATAGGAAATATCATTCTGGTTTGATATGGGGAGGGGTATTTAGAGGGTTAGCTGGGGTATAGTTGTCTGGATCTCCTAGGAGGTCTGGTATAAATAACACTAGGGTTATGAGGAGTAATATTAGGATTGCTAGTCCTAGAATATCTTTGATTGTAAAGTAGGGGTGAAATGGGATTTTGTCAGTATCGGAGGAGATTCCTGATGGGTTATTAGATCCGGTTTCGTGGAGGAACAGGAGATGGACGATTATGAAGGCTGTTACTATGAAGGGCAGGATAAAGTGGAAGGCGAAAAATCGTGTGAGGGTGGCTTTATCGACTGAAAAACCCCCTCAAATTCATTCTACTAGGTTGGTGCCAATATAGGGAATAGCTGATAGAAGGTTGATGATGACGGTAGCACCTCAGAATGATATTTGTCCTCATGGGAGTACATAGCCTATGAATGCAGTTGCTATTACAGTAAATAATACTGAGGTGATACTCTCAGTAGCAACACCAACTTGATGGCTCTACTCTGCAATAGAGCAAGACCCTGTCTTTTAAAAAATAATAATAATAGCTGGGCATGGTGGCCCACATCTGTAATCCCAGCATTTTGGAAGGCAGAGATGAGAGGATTGCCTAAGCCCAGGGGTTCGAGACCAGCCTGGGCAAGTTGGCGAGGCCTCGTCTCTACAATAAACAAAACATTAGCTGGGAATGGTGGCACATGCTTGTGGTTTTCCAGCTACTTGGAAGGCTGAGGTGGAAGGATCACCTGAGCCCAGCAAGTCAAGACTGCAGCGGTCATGAGTATGCCACTACACTCCAGCCTGGCAACAGAGTGAGACTCCTACTCAAAAAAAAAAAAAAAAAAGAAATAATAAGAAAAAAGAAAAGACATTAACATCATCCTACATTGCCATTAATAGCTATATAGTATTTCATTGTATGAAAGTTCCACAATTTGATTTTTAGATAAACAGATTAGTTCTCATTTTTAAATCTGATATTATAAATAACACTGTAAGCAGCATCCCCATGAATACACATTTTCTGTGCACTTACACACAAAAGGAAAATTTCCAAGAGAAATTCAGAGTCATGTTTAAGAAATGAACAATGGCTGATATGTGGAGCACAGACTTGGTGTGAGGAGGATTCTGAGTCTGGGGACCAGTGAGGAAGCATGGGAACCGCAGGTGGGACAAGGAGTGACAAAAATACCAAGAGCAGAAGTGGCTCATACACATGAATGTGGCATAACGAAGATTGTGGAGAAGAACCTGAAACAAGCTGTCTATTTTCCTCCCACTAACCACCACCCACTACCCACCTGTATATATCACACACACACGCGTACTATATCTAGTCTAGGAGGTACAATCCTCCCCCTTCCAATGAGTGCTCTTCATAAATTGCTGTGAATTTTAACACTGTCAGGTCTCTTGGTCCAACACCGGTAACGGAGTGCAGAGCAGAGCAATCAATATCAAGCAAGCAATCCTGGTAAGACTTTTGAAGCCCAGTAGAGGTCTCCAGAAAACTCAGCAAAACTCAATTAGAGACAATGGCCTGTAGAGCAGCTGACCTTCATGACCCAGATTTACATGAATTAAAGAAGCTCATTTCTAGAATTTCAACAGTAGGGTAGGGTGCAGCAGCCCATGCCTGTAATCCAAACGCTTTGGAAGGCTGAATCAGGAGGACTGCTTTAGATCAGAAGTTTGACGCCAGCCTGGGCAATATAGTGAGATCTCCCATCTCTACAAAAAGTCATAAATTAGCCAGGTATGGTTGTTGGGGCAGCCTGCAGTCGTAGTTACTCGGGAGACTGAGGTAGGAAGATTGCCGGAGCCCAGGAGCCAAAGCTGCAGTGAGCTATGATGGCACCACAGCTCTTCAGCCTGGCCAACAGAGAGACCTTGTCTCAACAAACAAACAAACAAATAAATAAACTTACAATAGTTCAATTATTATTTTTCTTATACCAACTAGGAATGATGGGCATGATAATGGAATTGAAGTGGGGCAGAAAGAAAAGGAAAAGCCTCATTTTTTTTTTTGCAATCTTCCCCTATAATCCACATACATCCTCCAGTGATAAAACTTTTTCTGCATATTGATAGGTGAGATAAGAAAGCCTAAGTCAAAACATCATAAAGAAAAAAGCAAAAACCCAACCAACGCAATATGTAATCAAATCTCAATAGCTCCCTCTGCTGTTCTTTTATGTAATTTTTGTTTTATCTTTCTGTAATTATTCAATTAGGAGTCACATTAAGCTGGGTAGTTTAAAAATGTAGTTGATGAAACCCTTGCCACTTTAAAATTGGAAGTATCACTCCTGCATTATGAATAATGACCATTTTCTGGCCAAATCCTCTATGTGGTAGAGATATAGAGGAATTGAGAGTGATCAGATCTCCGGAAAGTGCTATATACACACAAGGAAACATCAACCCCTAAAAATGAGACAAAATTTTTTAAATAAAACTTTTAAGTTTTCACCTGTCTAGACAATCTTAGTCATTTGAAAGTTGAAAAGCCAAGGACTTTGGGGGTTTTGTTTTTGAGTCAAAGTCTTACTCTGTCGCTCAGGCTGGAGTACAGTGGCACAGTCAGGGCTCTTTGCAACCTCGGGCTCCTGGGCTCCAGCAATCCTCTTGCTTTGGCTTCCCAAAATGCTGGGATTACAGGCATGAGGCCACCACACCCGGCTGAAAAGCCCATGACTTTAAGAAGAATCTAGAGGATCTACAGCTGAATACAGGAAAGGAAAAGGCACTAGCAAATTTAATTTTGGGAAAAAAGTAAGTACTTCTGTCTGTGTGAGGACAGCCAGGACTGCTGGAGACAAAAGAGGGGCAGGAGCAAAAGCTGACACACACTGAAGGCTTCAAGATACCCAGCAATGTGCATTTCCATTTAGGTCTGAACAATTCTGAGCAAGGATGCTTCCCATTCTACAGAAGACAAAGGCACTTAGTTGTTGGGTCAGTCAACAACTAAGTATGGGTTGAGTATGTCTTACATGAAATGCTTGAGACCAGAAGTGTTTTAGATTTTTTTTCAGATTTTGGAAGATTGGCATTATATATACCAGTCGAGTATACCTAATTTAAAAATCCAATATCTGAAATACTCCAGTAAATATTTCTTTTGGATGTCATGTGGAGCACGGTGAATTTTGAATTTTCAGTGTAAAAATGCCCAACCTGTGGTAGACTGGGGATACAGATTTAGATGTGTTTGGCTTTGAAGTGAGAACTAGAAAATCTGGGCTTTTCTAAAGTCTTGGTTCTCTAACTGGGATCTTGGGAAAGTCCTAGCCTCCAGTCTGTTTCTTCGTCTATAAACTGGAAAATGGCATTAAAGGACCCCTCAGATCCTTTCCAGTACTCTCAAGGTAAAACACACTATATTCACCCACCTCATCTGACCCAGACAAAAAACTCTGTTCAAATGCGAATCAAAGGTAATTTGGGGAAGAAAAGAAGGAAAAGGAGAGAAGGGGGAGGTAGCCTTCACAAGACCAGCCAAATAGAATACTAAAAGTGAAGTAGGGATATTTTCAAGCAGCCAACTTTCCCCTTGGTAAGGAAAATGAAAGTCATATGGCTTTTATTCAAGCAGTGACTAGTATCACCAGTCCAGAGATTGACTTCTGACTCCCAAGCAACAAAGGCTATATCATTGCAGCATCAACAGTAGGACTCTAAAGTCAGAGTGGTGGGTACACTTAAAGCCCAGACTTCTTTGTCACTATACAACGCAATCGTGTAACCAAAAACTATTCGCATTGCCTAAAGTCATTGAAGTTTGGAAAATTTTAAAAAACAGTAAGGACTCCGGCCAGCCACTGGCGGCTTGAGGGTTTTACACCTGAATCCCAGAAGTTTGGGAGGCCAAGGAGGGAAGATTGCTTGAAGCCAAAAAAAAAAAAAAAAAAAAAAAGCAACATCTCTAGTCATCACAATTTAAGAATGAGCTTGAAGCCAGGCTCGGTGGCTCAGCCTGTAATCCTGCGCCTTTGGGAGGTTGAGGTGAGTGGATTGCCTGAGCCCATGGGTTCGAGACCCACCTGGGCAGGCGAGACCTCATCTCTACAATAAATCAGCCAGGTGTGGTAGCGTGTGCCTGTAATTCCGGCTACTAGGAAGGCTGAGGCGGAAGGATCGCCGGAGCCCAGCAGGTCAAGGCTGCGGTGGCCAGGAGCGGCCACTGCACTCCAGTCTGGGCTACAGAGTGAGACTCCAACTCAAAAAAAAAAAAAAAAAAAAAAGAATGAGCTTGGAGAACAGTCAATGAATCATTCAACCTGTAGCTGCTGTTGAGGACTCTTATGTGCCAGGCAGTGTCTACCACGATAAAGAAGACAAATTACCTCCCTTCATGAATCTCACAGTTTACAAAATAAAGACAAGGCCACACACAAATTAATTTTAGATACTTTCTAAGAAGAAAATAAAGAATACGGGAACAGAGGACATAGTAACTATTTTAGATGATCGGGGTGTACTCCCTGATAGTGTTATTTTAGCAGAGCTCCATAGAAGAGAAGGAAACATCAGACACAAAGAGGACAGAAAGGCCCTGAGGTGGAAATACACCTGAAAGTTTCGGGGAAGAAAGTCAGGGTGAGAGCACAGTGACAAGGCAAAAGATGGAGTGAGCTGAGACACGAGAGGGGTTCAGGCTCTCTAACACCTGGAATGAAGAGTTGCTGTTCTAGACAGAAGAGAGAAACACAGTAGAGAAATGTGGAGAAGAGGAACCAATGACTACTGACTACCGGACAATGTCCCCCTGCTTTTGTAACCTTAACCTTAAATTAGTGGTACTAAAAGCAGAGCAGCGGAAAAAAGAAAGCTTTTTTCCTGGAAGAACTGGGATCCGATAGACAAGTAAAGAAAATCAAGGTTAAACATAAAACACTTTCCATCAGATGCCAAGTAACCTCACAAAAATTTATTTAAAAATATAAATCAAGCCGGGCTTGGTGGCTCAGCCTGTAATCCTGCGCCTCTGGAAGGTTGAGGTGAGTGGATTGCCTGAGCCCGCGGGTTCAAGACCGCCTGGACAACTTGGTGAGACCTCATCTCTACAATAAACCAAAAAATCAGCCGGGCGTGGTAGCACATGCCTGTAATTCCGGCTACTTGGAAGGCTGAGGCGGAAGGATCGCCGGAGCCCAGCAGGTCGAGGCTGCGGTGGTCGGGAGCGGCCACTGCACTCTAGTCTGGGCGACAGAGTGAGACTCCAACTCAAAAAAAAAAAAAAAAAATATATATATATATATGCATATATATAAATCAAATGTACTTGTAGCACAAATTAATTTTGACTGCTAAACTACTCATGCTGTTTTTTTGACAATGAAGCACCAAATAAGGTGAACAAACGATCTGGAAGCAAAAAAGAAAAACAGTGGCAACTAAAAGCTAGGATTCAATAGATCCCAGGTAATGGCTATGTTCATTGAGAGGTCAGTTTTACTTTATACCAATAAGATTAAGAAGGAAAGAGATGAGTGTGCATCTGTAGGAAGGGAGCAGGTCTGTGTATGGGTGAGCTGTCCTAAGACAGGGCTGCTCAGAAGCGGTCCAACAGAACTCCTTGAAAACTCCATCTACACAGAGGAGCATGAACACCACACAGTTCATAGCTAAAGTGTATCACAAAAGAATAGTTCTCGGCACGGTGGCTCACACCTGTAATCTCTACACTTTGGGAGGCAGAAGCAAGAAGACTGCCTGAGCCCAGGGGTTCAAGACCAGCCTGGGCAACTTGGCGAGACCTCATCTCTACAATAAATTTTAAAAACTAGCTGGGTGTTGTGGGACGCACCTGTAGTTCCTGCTACTTGGAAGACTGAGGTGGAAGGATCACCTGAGCCCAGCAGGCCAAGGTCACGGTGACTGTAAGCGTGCCACGGCACTCCAACCTGGGTGACAGAGTGGGACTCCCACTCAAAAACACAAAAAACAACAACAAAAGAATGGTTCTCAGAGGAAGTCTGCAATGCCAAATTTATATTCATGGTAGTACTGAAACATTTTCACTTGCATTCTCAAACATGTGTACAGTGTTTTCAAGAGACATACCAAGAATAGAATGCAGAAGCAGATCGAGCAGCTATTAAATGGAACAATAAATGCTTTAAAATTTTTCAGTTTTAATTTTCAATATGGTAAATATCAATAGGTATAACTCACACATATCAATAGATATATAACGCATAAACAAAAAGCTCCTTGAATTTTTCAATAACTTGTGTGTAAATGGATACTGAGACTAAAAAGTTTAACTGCTGCCCAATTTGTTAAGATTAATATTATAAATATTACATAATATATAAATATTATAAACGTGAGATGGATAATATATATTACTATTCATAAATTTTCGGGCAAGTCCATTAAGGTCAAATATTCAGAAAAGTAGATCCGAGCATCAAAACCACTCAAGAACTACTCTGAGTAGATAATATGTGTCTACCGTAGATTTGTGAAACACTCCTGAATTGTGTAAAAAAAATCATGATACATCTGAGGTTTTCTTGAAAACAGTGAAAATTAGGCCAGGTGCAGTGACTCATGTCTGTAATCCCAGCACTTTGGGAGGCTGAGGTGAGAGGACTGTCTGAGTTCACGGGTTCGAGACCAGCCTGGGCAACTTGGTGAGACCCATCCCCCTACCTCTACAATAAATCAGAAAATTAGCCAGGTGTGGTAGCATGTGCCTATAGTTCCAGCTACTTGGAAGGCTGAGGTGGAAGGATCACTCGTGCCCAGCAGGTTGAGGCTGCGGTCACCGGGAACATGCCACTGCCCTCCAGGCTGGGTGACAGACTGAAACTCCTACTAAAAAAAAAGGAAAGAGAACAGTGAAAATTGCAACTTTCTTGTGATTAGTTGCCAAAGCATTGAAAGGGAAGGAGGAGGTGCGCGTCTCCATGTGAATAAAACTTGACATGCCAGGCTTGGTGGCTCAGCCTGTAATCCCGAGCCTTTGGGAGGCTGAGGTGAGTGGATTGCCTGAGCCCGCGGATTCGAGACCCGCCTGGGCAACTTGGCGAGACCTCATCTCTACAATAAATCAAAAAATCAGCCGGGCATGGTAGCACGTGCCTGTAATTCCGGCTACTCGGAAGGATGAGGCGGAAGGATCGCCAGAGCCCAGCAGGTCGAGGCTGTGAGCATGCCACTGCATCCCAGCCTGGGCGACAAGAGTGAGATTCCAACTCAGAAAAAAAGAAAGAAAGAAAGAAAGAAAAGCTGTAAACCGGGCTCGGTGGCTCAGCCTGTAATCCCGCGCTTTGGGAGGCTGAAGTGAGTGGATTGCCTGAGCCCACAGGTTCAAGACCCTCCTGGGCAACTTGGCAAGACCTCATCTCTACAATATATATCAGCCAGGCGTGGTAGCGTGCGCCTGTAGTTCCAGCTACTCGGAAGGCTGAGGCGGAAGGATCGCTGGAGCCCAGCAGGTCGAGGCTGCGGCCAGTATGGGTGACAGAGTGAGACTCCAACTCAAAAATAAATAAATAAATAAAAGTCTTCTGTAAAAATCTATTTTAATCTGGTTGCTTATGAAAATCAACACTGATCCAAATAAGTGGTTTATATCTACATATATGCTATTTATATACATGCCATTCATTTTTTTGTTTTTAATGTATAAACTTTCAAATACTGCCTGAAAAGCAACAGGAAATTAAAACTAAACAAGCCTAGCTGAAAACCGTAGGCTACATAATTGCAAAATAAGCTAATTTCCTCTTCCTTGGGTATGTTTTTTAACTAAGAGAGTACTGGGGGGAGAAAAGTTTAAACAAGCTCTGAAAACTGAAACATGTGCCCTTCCAAAAGAGGAATGGTTACTCATGGCAATTCCCAAGACCCAACATGGTTTCAGTAGTGTTAAATTTAGATCCCAGAAACTGATGCTGGGTATATTTCTTCTCTCCAACATTTCATACAGGAAAACACTTCTTACAGTTTAGTTGCCTAAAATAAATATGTAAGTGATAGCACATTATATTTCCTAAGTCTTTCTCTTTGTTGCATTTATTTACAAAGGTATATAACAGCTAATCATTACATACTTTCACATGTGGTCATGTGCAGCTGATGGTCAACTTGCTTAATGCAGAGAAAAAAAAATTCTGAACTTCTAAGAAGTACAATTTAGGTTAAAATCCTAAAAATACTGTTAAAAATGAAACATTTTAGTTAAGGAACGGATTACTAAAAAGTGATACAAACTCACCTTACATATTAATTTGAAACATACCTTAACTCAATTATTTAATACAGATCTAAAACTTTCTTTGAATAAGTTATCTGTTGATTCGAATTCCCTAACATTTTTCTTCCACAAAGCACACTTCTAACGTATCCACTAGGATGAGAACTGAAAACACACTAGCAAACTAAATATAAAGTACATTTTAATGATATTCCCTTAAGCTTTTAATAGTTCTCAAATCTACCTGATCAGACAATTCACCTTTATCAGGTATTTCCAAAGCAGTCAATCAAGTTTTCTTAGAAACAATTATTTTTCGGTCACATCAACTTACATGTTTAAATCTCACTCAAAAAAACAAAAAACAAAAAAACCCCAGCATAACTGGAGTTAGCAAGTTCCAAATGAAGCGCAAGTAACTCTCAGAGAGGACACAAACATGAACTAACTAGAAAACAGCAGCAATGGGGTAATCTCAGCAATGGGTGCTTTGCAGATATTAAATCAATTAATCCAATAAACCCAAGTAGAGATGTTTAATGTACTTGTTGGGAATAGTAGCTTTATTTATTTATTTATTTTTTTGAGTTGGAGTCTCACTCTGTCGCCCAGACTGGAGTGCAGTGGCCGCTCCCGGCCAGGGCAGCCTCGACCTGCTGGGCTCCAGCGATCCTTCCACCTCAGCCTTCCGAGTAGCCGGAATTGGAGGTGCGTGATACGACGCCCGGCTGATTTTTTGATTTATTGTAGAGATGAGGTCTCGCCAAGTTGCCCAGGTGGGTCTCGAACCCAAGGGCTCCAGCAATCCACTCACCTCAGTCTCCCAAAGGCGCGGGATTATAGGCTGAGCCACTGAGCCCGGCTAGGGAATAATAGCTTTAATATTAGCACACAACAGTATTATGTTGAAGCTAACTTTTATATTTCATTGGTAAACTTATCTCAGCATTATTTTTCTTTTTAAATATTTGCTAGATTAGTTAGAACTGCAGGCCTAGTTCAGTGGCTCCCGCCTATAATCCTAGCACTTTGGGAGGTCAAGGCAGGAGGACTGCCTGAGTCAAGGAGTCCAAGATCAGCCTGGGCAACATAGCAAGACCTTGTTTCGACAAAGAATAAAATCAATTAGCCGGGCATGGCAGCACATGCTTATAGTCCCAGTTACTCAGGAGGCTAAGGTAGAAGGATTGTCCAACTCCAGGAGGTCAAGGGTGAGGTGAGCCATGATTATGCATGCCACTGCACACTAGCCTGGGCAACAAAGTGAGGTCTCAACTTAAAAAACCAAAAGTCTGCTACCTTACTTTGTGTACATCAAATATCTCCTCCTTTTAAAGTTGCACAATTTCAGCCGGGCACTGTGGCTCACACCTGCAATCCCAGCATTTGGGGAGGCCGAGGCAAGAGGACTGCCTGAGCTCAAGGCTTCATGATCAGCCTGAGCAATATGATGAGACCACGTCTCTAACAAAGGTTAAAAAAAAAAATTAGCAGGGTATGGTGGCACATAACTGTGGTTCCAGCTACTTGGAAGGCTGAGGCGGAAGGATCACCTGAGCCCAGCAGGTCAAGGCTGTGGTGGCCATTAGTGTGCCACTGCACTCCAGCCTGGTGACAGAGTGAGACTCCAACTCAAAAAAAAATAGGGATTGGCAGTTGAGGGAAACTGCTAGGGGGAGGAGGAGCACACCTCATCAACAAGGGTACCTGCATAATCAACATTTGTATACCTAAGCCTGAATTGTACCCCACATCTTTAAAATAAAGTTGCACAATTTCATTGATGAAACATGAAAACAATACATCAGTATTAGTGTTCCCATTCTGAAACATTACTTAAATAGACATAATGAAGTGCTTTCAATTTACTTATATAGGTAACACTAAATATCAAGGGACATTTGTAACAACCAAATCAAAATATTTTTTCTTCATGTAATTTTCATCCTTGGTTTCTTTAATTATCTTATATTGTTTATAGGTTTTCTTACCATTATTCCCTCATGTTTGCTTTCCTTTTAGTCTAATTTGCCTTTGGTTCTGCCATCAGCTTGCAGGATAAACTCTGTATTGTTATATTTTATTTAAAAAGTATGGCTGACAGTAACCAAAACCACTGGAAAGCCAAAGTAGCAAGAATAAAGGTAATTATAATTTAACAAAGCTTTATTCACTGAGTGGCAGTTCTCAGGATCTCAATGATGTAACTATATAAAGTGAAACTAATCAGTTTTGACTGAAAGCTCTAAACTGCATGCAAGCAGTAAAAATTACCCTAAAATATCTTTAATGGCAATCAACAAAATCTAAGAATAGTTTTTGAGGGCTTACAATGGGCCCAAAGATTGTGCTAAACCCTTGAAAAGTATTTCTAAAACAGGTTTTATCACACTTTTATTATTTTTAACTGATCAAAAAAATTGAGGCTTAGAGTTAAGTAGTAGACCCAAGGTTCCAGGACAAGTCTATTAGCCTCCGAAGTCCACACTCTTGGCCACACAGCAAGCTCAAAAGTATTTCAGAACTCCATCAAGAAACAGATGCCAAACCGTTCTGAATACCTTTTTTTTAAAAGAAAGCATTCTTCTAGCCGTAATATATACCTCCTAGCCGGGTTCGGTGACTCAGCCTGTAATCCCGCGCCTTTGGAAGGCTGAGGTGAGTGGATTGCCTGAGCCGCGGGTTTGAGACCCGTTTGGGCAGCGAGACCTCATCTCTACAATAAATCAAAAAAGCAGCCGGGCGTGGTAGCGCATGCCTGTAATTCCGGCTACTTGGAAGGCTGAGGCGGAAGGATCGCCGGAGCCCAGCAGGTCGAGGCTGCGGTGGCCGGGAGCGTCCACTGCACTCCAGTCTGGTCGACAGTGAGACTCCAATTAAAAAAAATATATATATATATACACACATATATATATATATGCCTCCTGTCCCAGATTTTTCTTTTCCAGTGGAATCTGAATGACTATCAGTTTCTACCTACAATCACAATTTTTTTTGCCATCATTTAAATAATCTCTATTACTACATCTTCAAATTTATTAGCAGTCATTGCTCCTCTATACACACAATTAGAATTCAAGGAATAGCTATGAGTCTTCATTAGAATACCTCCAATATCCAACTGTCTTATTGAAAATAAAACTGAGAAAGAGTTTTAAAAAGATAAATAAAAATAAAGATGTATTGGCACACACGCCTGCTGGGATAAGAACAAATAGTAATAGATTTCTGACTTCCACTTTAAAAATACAAGCATAAGAGAGGACATAATTTCCCACTCAAGTGTGGGCTGTGACTTCTTTCCAAAGAGTACAGTACAGACACAGAGAGGCGAGGCATGGTGGCTCACGCCTGTAATCCCAACACTTTGGGAGGCCAAGGCAAGAGGACTGCTTGAGCCCAAGAGCTCAAGACCAGCCCAGGAGTTCGAGACCAACCCAGGTATAGCAAGACCTTGTCTACAGAAACTTTAAAATGTAGCTGGATGTGGTGATTCATACCTGTAGTCCCAGCTACTCGGGACGCTGAGGTGGAAGGATCTCCTGAGCTCAGGAGGTCAAGGCTTCAGTGAGACGTGATTATGTTACTCGCTGCATCCTAGCCTGGGCAACAAAGTTAGACTCTGACCCCCCCCCCAAAAAGAGAAAAACAAAATAATGTTATAGTGGAGAAATCTAGCAAACATTACCTCACTCAGGTGGTCATGGTCAACAGCAATAGTCATAAAAAGTTGGTGATATACGCCAGTCGCGGTGGCTCATGCCTGTAATCCCAGCACTTTGGGAGTTCAAGACCCAGCCTAGGCAACATAGCAAGAACTCATCTCTACAAAAAAAAATTTTTTTAATTAGTCAGGCACTTGTAGCCCCAGCTACTTGGGAGGCTGAGGCAGAAGAATGTTCTGAGCCCAGGAAGTCAAGGCTGCAGTGCATTGTGAGTGTGCCACTGCACTCCATCCTGGGGTAAGAGACCCCCAACACAAAAAAAAAAAAGTTGGTGACAGGCATCCTTGACATGATGCAAACTGGCTCTTCACTAATGTGGTCTTCCTACAAAATAACTGGCCAGTACTCCTCAATACTATCAAGATGATAAAAAACAGGCCTGAGAAATCACAACCAAGCGAAACCCAAGGAGACATGACAACTAAAAAGTAATGTGGTGAGACCCACCTGGGCAGCGAGACCTCATCTCTGCAAAAATCAAAAAATCAGCCGGGTGTAGCAGCACATGCCTGTAATTCCGGCTACTTGGAAGGCTGAGGCAGAAGGATCGCCGGAGCCCAGCAGGCAAGGCTGTGGTGGCCAGGAGCGGCCACTGCACTCCAGTCCGGGCGACCGAGTGAGACTCCAACTCAAAAAAAAAAAAAAAAAAAAAAAGTAATGTGGTAGCCTTGATGGGATCTGGAACCAGAAAATGGGTATTAGGTAAAAATAGGAAATGTGAAAAAGGACACATTTTAGCTAATGATGAAGTATCAGTTCGGTAATCTTTAAGATGTTAGTAACAGAGGACATTAGGTGCAGGGTGCTGGAACTCTGTATGTGCTTTGCAATTCTGAAAACTGTTATTACATTCGCTGAAAGTAATGGTCACATTTGATCAGTTTCAAACAGTTAAAATATTCGAGCTACTCATTATTCATACTCTGAATAAAATAAAGGATGACTGCTAAAAATGTACTGCTTTCCAAACTCACTTTCAAAAGGACATGTGCCATTCCTAGAATAAGGCATAGCCTACAAAACGATTTAAATCATAACTTATAAAATCTCAGAACTCCAAAGAACCTTAGATGCATTCTATTCCAACCTTCTGACTTTATTAATAAAGACATGAACACCTAGAAAACAGTTTATCAGTGCCGATCTACCAGTTAGAAGTAAACAGGTCTAGTCTTTCAACTCTCAATTCTAAACTCTTCCCTCAGACAATAATTCCATTCTGGTTATAGATGTCTTTTAGAAATATCCGATACTGGTTTTTTTTTTGAGTTGGAGGCTCACTCTGTCGCCTGGACTGGAGTGCAGTGGCCACTCCCGGCCACCGGAGCCTTGCCTGCTGGGCTCCGGCGATCCTTCTGCCTCAGCCTTCTGAGTAGCCGGAATTACAGGCATGTGCTGCCAGGCCCGGCTGAGTTTTTTATTTATTGTAGAGATGAGGTCTCGCTGATACTGTTTTAAAGTGACATTCAAATACCTAAATCTTTCAGTATGATCTGGGAAGGGACAAGTGGGGTGGCAGAAAGAAATAGGGAATCCACTAGTGTTACTAACCCTATACTCAAACCTTTCTTGCATGCTAAGCTTTACAAAATTAATTTTTCATTTACATTGAGTCCCAATATTATACAGGTAACTAAAAGTATAGAAGTGATAAATTCTGAACTTGGAGCACTATTTATAAATAAACTACATTTAAACTATCACTACTACATATAGGCGAGATATATAGAGTTCTGTTTCTCACTGTTGCACCAAGAGAAATGAGTAAGAATGTATCAAGATTACACAATGGCAAGTACTGTGATTAGAAAGCAAAGACAACCACCTTGACTTGGTAAATTAACTTCTGACTGGAATACTTTGGTTCAGAACAGAATTACTAAATCTAGAATCTCTAAGCACAAGATAAAGTTGAGTCAAATTAGGTTCCAAACACAAATGACTAACCTCAATTTTAAGTATGCTAAGACATAAAGAGTAATAAAGAGGACTCTGAAGCTCCAGCTGTGTGGGCACCTGGAGTGATTCTTTAAGCTCACGGCCACGTTATAGTCAGCAATGTTGTATGCATCCTGCTGGCTTTGACAGCACAAAACTAAATCCTTTAGTTTCCACCATCTGAACAAATACCTTAGATAGAGAGCCCAGCAGTGATCAATGCACCATCCAGAATCACCCTGATCCTATCCACGTAAACTATCAATCCCAAGAGGTAAATATACAGACAACGTTAGAAAAGCTTTCCTTGGTACCTACAGTGGGGGATTAGGGTTATTAGACAGCTGCTTCCTCTACCACTACTTCCGCCTGCTACAAAAAATAAATAGGTCTTCGCTTTCTCTTTTGTTCTAAGACTAGTATTAAGGGCATATAATTCAATAAGACCATTGTAATGAATAAAGATTAGGATAAACTGTCATCCTCTCTTTCATTCCCCTACTTAATTTGGGAGTGATAAAATCTACTTGCATTTAAAAATAAGTCAATTAAGAAAAATGTTATGTTTACTGACAGGCAATACATATTATAAAGATAAAATGGAAAAGAACACAGATATGAGTGAACAATTTTTATTGAAACCCTCAAAGATTAAAGAGGACCAAATGGTGAGTTTGGGTACCGTAACAGAAAATCTCACCTAACTGTACCATCATTCACAGGAATGAACAAACCCAAACACGACAAAATTCAAATTCCATGTAATTGCTACAAGTGAATGTAAACAAACTAATCATTTCATCATAACCTTCCTTTAATCATACGAAAAAGGGAATTTACATGGCATAAGATATGCAAAACTTAATGAAAACACAATTCTCTTAAATTTCTCAAACTTGTTTAAAAGGATGCAGAATGCACTTGAAATGATTAAATGATTTAAGCTGATTTTTTTTTTATTGCAAACTGTTTTAACATCAGCTTAACCCCCATGCATGGTATTCAAAATGAACACAGCTTTTGAATTAGAAAGATCATTTAAGTTAAAAAGAGGAATTAAGTACTAAAATTAGGAAAAGGCTGGGTTTCTTTTGAAAGGAATCTTCAAGTACCAATATGTATAGAGAAAGAATACTAATTTTGGTTACATTTTCCTCCTTACTGTTAAATATACAAACTATAATACCTTTCAAAATAAAATACCCACATGAGATAGCTTTAATAAGAAACATTCAGGCCAGAACTCAGGAAAACATTAAGCAAGAAATTTGCTGGGCCAACAGTATCTTAATTTAGAAGTATTCAAACATTTGATCATGTGTCTCCTCTTGTAGACTCCAGGATCTCTCCCTTTTGGTCCCCACAGTTAAGAAACATTCAGTTGGTTGTGCTGTTGAGACAACCTGTAATAATTTCATTTAGAGGAAAAATATTTTGCAATAAAATGACAGACCAAGAAGGAAGAGAAGGTGGGTGCTCTGGAGAAAACTTAAATGAGAAAAACACAATATTATCACTTGAAAAGAAAAAGGGTTTTTTTCCAAAGGAATGCTGCACCCATTTCACTTAAGATTAGAAATCCAGGTTAAAGGCACTGGGATGTACTCCTTTCCATGAATAGACTCTCAACTACATTTATTTTATATGTCTGAGTCTATCGCAATCAACCTGCTTGCTGGGTGCTTCCACGACATTCTTACATAAAAACCTAATGTAAATTAAACAAGTTTGAAACCACTTATAATATAACTAGTTTTATAAAAATATCCAGAGTTGCTAATAAAGCACCAAGAAAAAGAGAACCTCAGGGGGAGGACTCAAATCCTTCCTACAAGGTCACCCTTTTATTGTTTTCTCTAATAGGACCTCCAGAATGACAACAGTCATCTTTGACATGTCCTAGCTATATAACCTTAGGGATGTAGAACATTGCTGTGGTGACTATACCCAAATGCCAGTTTTCATTATAAATAGTTAAGAGACATGTTACAAGATTTCATGGCTTACTCTTAAAAAAGGTAAAATAGGTGCAATTTTCCTTTAAGAAAAGTTTTTATAATATTCCATTAATATTTTTATGTTCCCTTCAGTAAACACTGATCTAACTACACTGGGACTACCAAAGAACTGTGTAGTAGCTATGGTTATCTACAAATACTGTATATTTTTTACTTGAATACAGTATTTGTACATTTGAAGAAAACACTGTACAAAAAAATATATAAATGAAAGCCTCAAAGAAGTATCTGTCACCAGGTTTTTGAGTTGAAGTGACCAAAGACCATATTAAATGAAAATATTTCTAAACATGATGTAAACATAAACGGAGTAATGTAAAACATCAAGGTATTCAAATCTACCGTATTGCTATTTTCACCCTTAACCTATCTTTCTACATAGCTTTCTCCTTTTGGAACAGTAATATAAGGGGCAGTACATTATATTCATAACCTTATGCCATCAAATTAGTTAATACAGATGCCTGACACATTTAATTATACAAAACCAATTTGCTTCAAGATATAAAATTAATGTTGATATGTAATTAATGAAAAAAATAAGATGTTAAAAAGATAACTATAAGAATACCCAGATATATGCTGTATTTCCACTTATATAGATCTGATCAATAAAACATCAACACATTCACTTAGATACTGATTTAATCCATGGATCAAGGCCATATTTTCAAAGTGTCTGAAGGATGCCAGGACACCGCAAAAGCTGGAGAAAAGAGCTGAGGAACAGGATACGCTTGCTAAACAAGAACTATGTTTATTTAGCTAGTGAATACCTAGAGTAATAAATTTTTACTTCATGATAGCAATCAGGCTCGCAAACACCCAGAAATAGGAATTAACGGTTTTAAATGTAGTTATAAAGGTCATAAAAAGTCTGATTAGACTGAGGTACATTTACTCAAAATTTTGAGATTCATTAAGTGGTAGCAAATAAAATAATTCCTCAGACAAATGCACATTTTTCATTATACATATTATTAGGGAAAGGAGGGGAGAAGAAATGTGCATTAACTGGTGAAATCCACCAAGCTGCATATCAATATTCTGTTACACCAAACAGTTTGAAGACAAGGGAAATGTTCTAATATAATTTCAGATTATGTTTCATTTGGCTAAAATAGAGCTTAAGGTTGCTTTGCCATATTAAAAGTTTACTACGATAATTTTTCACATAAACATTTAGACTTGAACTCCAGGACTAAATATGGCATGATTATTTTGCGTTTAATCAGTCAAATAGCTAAAAATTGACAATTTAAAAACTACAACAAAGAAAAGGTTGAAGCAGTGTGACTCTTACATCATTGAACCACTTCTAATGGTTAACTGTTAGTATTTAACAAATTCAGAGTTAATGAATCCTTGCATTCATTCAGTCTTCTGTGCCTTAGCTAGGATGCATAATTACAAAAGACAGCAGATACTGGTAAAAGCTTCAGGACAGAAAGTGCTTGACGAAGTTACAGTTCTCAAGTGTGTTTGGTGAGAGTATAAGGGCAGATGCGCTGATGAAAACCATTACAAGAAGAGTCAATTTTGTGTTAAAGTGTTCAAAGATGTCACCTTAAGCAGAAAAAAAAAAGCTTTTATAACGTCTTCTTTGACTTATTAGGCATTTCCAGAGTCTACATCATTAGTGTTGTAATTTTAACAGGGCATCTCCATACGGTTATTGTTTATTTCTATTTCTCTCCTGAAAGAAAAACATAAGATGGATTATAACAGAATACTCTCATTTTTAAAAATTTAAACTACATGCACATAGAATGTAAATCATCTCCACACAAAGTTCTTCAAATACTAATTCAAGTAATTAAAAACAATTTATAATTACCTCTAGATACCATAGTGAGATGATTACCAAAAAACGTTTTAAACAAAGGACTCCTAAATACAAACATCTATTTCAAGAGATTATAAGTCCTCTCCATAGCCATAATTTGCCATAGAATTCTGCTTAAGAATATAATCATGTCAATGAGGTTTTGATGTTGAAATATCAAATAGACTAAAAACTATCAGCTAAGGCGAGAGAAGGAAAAGTAAAGAGTTGCATTACAGTTGCATCCAATTAAGATTTCAGTATTTATTTTAAAACCAAATTACGAATTTCCCCCATATCTTACACTCTCATTCAGCATATTCACATTAAGAAGTATGATAAGTGAGTGTTAGGTAGATTCAGTTGAATGGTTTGTGACATAGAGAAAAAAAATAATTCCTTCTAAGAAAGCAAAAACGACTTGAACAAATGTTGAACTGAGTGATGTTTTCGCAATGTTTATTAATATCTGTAATATTTGCCTAAAAAAAGATGACATATACATGCTAATCAATATAGCAAGTAGCTATAGCACCATATTTTAACGTATAACTTAGTAGTTCTTGCACTAACAAATACCGAAATCACCAGGATGGCATGTCTAAGCACTAATTGTTGTGTCCAGTGGTCTGAAGTGAGACTTATAAATTTCCATTTCTAGCAATTTCACAGGTGGTCTTGGGCTGCTGGTCCAGACACTGCAGCTTGAAAACCACCAGTGTTCAACATGTTATAAGATTCTCTTGCTTTGTTTTTGCTACTCCCATTTTATTTTCCCATGAGTAAAACATGTTCTATAATGAATATAAATCATACTTTGCCAAGTGGTCAAATTAGACACCACCAGAAAACTCAATTTTCTATCTATCTATCTATCTATCTATCTATCTATCTATCTATCTATCTATCTAATCTATCTATCTAGTCAGTCTCAACTCTGTTGCCCAGGCTGGAGTGCAGTGACATGCTCACAACTACCACAGCCTCAACCTGTTGGGCTCAGTCGATCCTTCCACCTCAGCCTTCGAAGTAGCTGGAACCACAAGCATGTGCCATCATGGCCGGCTCATTTTTCTTTATTTATTGTAGAGATGAGGTCTTTCCAAGTTGCCCAGGCTGGTCTTGAACCCGGGCTCAGGCAATCCTCTCACCTAGGCCTCCCCAAGTGCTGGGATTACACGCATGAGCCACCATGCCCGGCTCTATTTCTTAAGAAACAGGGTTTCACTCAGTCACCTAGGCTATATTGCAGTGGTGTGATCAGAGCTCACAGCAGGCTCGAATTTCCAGGCTCAAGGGATCCTCCTGCCTCAGTCTTTCAAGTGGCTGGAACCACAGATGCGTGCCACTACACCCAACTAATTTTATGATTTGTTGTAGAGATGAGGACTCGCCAAGTTGCCCAGGCAGGTCTCACACCCTAGACTCAAGCAATTCTCATGCCTCTGACCTCCAAAGTACTGGGATTACAGGTATGAGCCACCATGTCCAGGGATTATTTGTTATTTAAATGCAAGTTGGAGATGATGTTTTCAGTTTGATTTATAATCAACTATGCACTTTAAATGAATCACTGAAATCTATAAGTTATACATATATAATACATCTATATATAATGCATAATGTCCAAATTAATGAAAAGAAAAAAAAGGAGAGGGAACTTAAAGGTTCTAGACTAATTAGAAAGCATAAAATAAGAAGGTAGAAATAAGCATATAATTTGTACAGTTAAGCCAGAAGTCAAAATAAATGTAGGCTCATCAAAGAAACCACAAGACATAAGCTGGGAATTTGTGAAATTCCATTATACATAATTTACAAGAAATAAGCCTAAAATATACAGAAAAAGCAAAGTCAAAATTAATGAAGATAAATGACAACAAAACCAAATAAAAACTCATGCAACTACGTTTATACGACATAATAAACTTAAAGGCAAAAACCACTGCTGGAGATAAAAATGGTCACTGAATAAGACTGAAAAGCTGTAATAGTAACCTAAAAGTACAATTCTGAATATATTAAAAGCTGACAGAATTACGGGGAGACACCAACATAATGAGAGCAGAAGAATTTAACACACTTCTCTTAGTAACTGGTAAAGCAGAAATGTTAGTAAAAATAAAGATTAAATATACAGAATACAAAAAACAAAGAAAAATAATTACAAGACATGCATTCTAGCCAGGTACACAATGAAAAACCACAAAAAGTCCCAGACCACAAAGCAAAGCTCAATAAATGCCAAAGAATTAGTATTATACAGATCACATTTTCTGACAATCAATTTTGGAGTACAAATGA
The DNA here is from genome assembly GCA_027257055.1 of Cephalopachus bancanus. Taxonomy (NCBI): domain Eukaryota; kingdom Metazoa; phylum Chordata; class Mammalia; order Primates; family Tarsiidae; genus Cephalopachus; species Cephalopachus bancanus. Next base: position 6,792,998 of record JAPVLO010000058.1, read on the forward strand.
GTAACAAGAAAAAACTTACCCATGTTTGGAAAATCTAAAACAGTTCTAAAATTCAACCTCCCCCCCCAAAATTTGATGGAAATTAAAAAATAATAAAAGGTTTTTTTGAGACAGTCTCTCTGCTGCCAGGCTTGAGTACAGTGGAGCCATAATAGCTCACTGCAGCTTCAACCTCCTGGGCTCACGTGATCCTCCTACCTCAGCCTCCTGAGTAGCTGAAACGACAGGTGTGCCACCACACCTGGCTAACTTTTTATTTTTATTTTAGTAGAGACAAGTTCTCACTATGTTGTCCAGGCTGGTCTTAAACTCCTAGGCTGAAGGTTATTCCACTTCAGTCTCTCACAGTGTTGAGAATGCATGTGAAAGCAACTGTGACCAGTCAAAAGCTGGTGCTTTATAAAGAGGGAGAAAAAAATTAACAATAGAAAAATCTCTGGAATGGCAGATTTTTAAAAAAGTATAAATAAGCTGGGCACGGTGGCTTAGCCTGTAATCCTGCGCCTTTGGGAGGCTGAGGTGAGTGGATTGCCTGAGCCCGTGGGTTCGAGACCCGCCTGGGTAGCAAGACCTCATCTCTACAATAAATCAAAAAAATCAGTCAGGCGTGGTAGCACATGCCTGTAATTCCAGCTACTCGGAAGGCTGAGGCGGAAGGATCGCCGGAGCCCAGTAGGTCAAGGCTGCGGTGGCTGGGAGCGGCCACTGCACTCCAGTCTGGGCAACAGAGTGAGACTCCAACTCAAAAAAAAAAAAAAAGGATAAATAACATGAAGACTTACCAGCATAAAAATTATGATTACTTCCAATAAATCTGAACAGTTAAAAAAAGAAAATTAACAACTTGAAAGGAGGCACAGTTAATGAGAAGTATTTGAAAGCAGAGCCAACAAGTCTTACTGATGGATTACATAAGGGGTTAGAAAGAGAAATAAGTATCAAAGGTAAGTTCAGAACTGTTGGTCTATACAACTGAAAGAACAATGGGATATCCTCTACTAAGATGGAGAAAGTTTAGAGCAGGCAAAGAAACAGCAGTTATATTAAGTTTAATATAATAACAACACAAGTAGTCAAGATGTCAAATAGGCAATAAAATATATGGGTCTGGAGATAGGAGGAAAGGTCCTGGATAGCAACAGAAATCTGGAAGTCCTCAGTGCATGGTAAATGTCCATCACAGAACAAGTCCTCAGAGTTTATGATCCACTTTTTAAAAGAAGGGCCAGGCTCGGTGGCTCAGCCTGTAATCCCAGCACTTTGGGAGGCCAAGACGAGTAAATTGCCTGAGCCCGCGGGTTCAACATTCATCCGGATAACTTGGCGAGACCTCGTCTCTACAATAAATCAAAAATTAGCCGGGCGTGGTAGCGTGCGCCTGTAGTTCCAGCTACTTGGAAGGCTGAGGCAGAAGGACTGCCGGAGCCCAGCAGGTAAAGGCTGCAGTGGCCAGGAGCATGCCACTGTACTCCAGTCTGGGCGACAGAGTGAGACTCCAACTCAAAAAATAAAAATAAAAAATAAAAAACATAGCTGGGCTCGGTGGCTCAGCCTGTAATCCCACGCCTTGGGAAGCTGAGGTGAGTGGATTGCCTGAAACCCCAGGTTCGAGACCCACCTGGGCAACTTGGCGAGACCTCATCTCTACAAAAAATCAGCCAGGTGTGGTAGCGCGCACCTTTAGTTCCAGCTACTTGAAAGGCTGAGTGGAAGGATCGCCGGAGCCCAGCATGTTAAGGCTGCGGTGGCCAGGAGCGGCCACTGCACTCCAGTCTGGGAAACAGAGTGAGACTCCAACTCAAAAATAAATAAATTAATTAATTAATAAAAAACAAATAAAAGAAGGTATGATTTAGGACTAAAAAACCCCACAGGTATATTACCAGACTATGCCTGTCATTGACACTACAAAGTAAACCTAAAACATAAGGTATCTATGGGTATGCTATCAGCTACAACCCATTAGATAGAAGACTAAGAATTGATGTGCCCTCAGTGATATCATTTACTTTTGGAGTTATCATAAAATGAAGTACAAGGTCTGATATTTAAGTTTGTGAGCTTGCCACCATGTGCTTATGTTGGCAGCACTGAACAACTTGCCAAGGTTTCATATCCTTGCTGTTTCAATGTCTCACAGCTGTGATCATGTTGATGTGTGGCAGTGTCTTGCTGAGTGGTGTTCATTATTGCTGCATGCTTTTGTGTGCTATCAAGAGAATGTTGAAGCTTGAATTAGAGCAACAAACAAACATTAAATTTCTTGTTGGCAAGAGTGAGAGTGAAATCAAGGACATGTGAGTCCAAGTTTACGGGGATAATGCCATGAAGAAAACAGTAGTATACAAATGGATTAAACGTTTTTTTGAAGGGAGATAAAGCATCACTGGCGAAGAGAGGTACGGTTGGCCAGTAATGAGTAGAAATTACAAAAACACTGAAGTGAGTGGATTGTCTGAGCCCATGGGTTCAAGACCCATCTGGGCAGCGAGACCTCATCTCTACAATAAATCAAAAAAAATCAGCCGGGCGTGGTAGCGCATGCCTGTAATTCCGGCTACTGGGAAGGCTGAGGCGGAAGGATTGCCGGAGCCCAGCAGGTCCGAGGTTGCGGTGGCCGGGAGTAGTCACTGCACTCCAGTCTGGGCGACAGAGTGAGACTCCAACTTAAAAAACAAAACAAAACAAAAAAGAAATGACAAAAACAATGCAAAAATTCATCAAATTGTGCATAGAAATCGTCAGCTGTCTGTGAGCACAGCCGACCAAATAAACATCAACAGAGAAACAGGAATACCTTAACTGAAAATCTCAGCAAGAGAAAGGTATGTGCAAAAATGGTCCTGAAGGAACTTTTGTGTCATGACAATGCAGCAGCTCACACAGCACTGTCTGTGAGGGAGTTTTTAGCTAGTAATCAAATAACTGTATTGGAACACCCTCCCTACTCACCTGATCTGGCTGGCCCCCAGTGACTTTTTTCTTTACCCAAAGATAAAGGAAATATTGAAAGGAAGATATCTTGATGACATTCAGGGCATCAAACGTAATACAATGACAGTTCTGATAGTCATTCCAGAAAGAGTCCCAAAATTGCTTTGATGGGTGGACTAGGCACTGGTGTCAGCACATGGCTTCCCAAGGGAAATACTTTGAAGGTGACCATATTGCTATTCAACAGCAAGGCACACAGCACTTTCTCCAGGATAAGTTCGCAAACTTAAATTGCCAAAACTTATATACATTACACACTTGGCATTATAGTCCATTACTAGTGCAGGAAAGTAACTCAGAGATAAAGAAAACTAGAATTCCATGAAAACAGTCACAAGCTAGTACACCTGGAGGACTAACCCCCTAGTGACAGTTCAGAAAGACACTTTAGACACTTTTTAACATACTCATTAATGGCACTATATCCTGATCAGGCAGATTCTGAGATCTGAGAGTTAATAAGTATCTGAGGAAAAAACTGGATGGTACAAGGCTTCTTTCCTGCCATCAGAGGCTAATATAGAATCCTAAGGAGAGAAGAAAATTTGGCCTACAGAGATGGACCTAGTTTCTTCTAGGTTTACTACCAAATAGTCTTTTTTTAAAAGAAGTTAAAAGATGAGCTAATACTTCCCTAGTTTTCAAACTAGAAAAGAGCTGGAAAACCAAGATGTTTTTCAATGTCCTAAGAAGAGACTGTCCTTAACAGTACAGAAAAATGACTAATTTCCCTTCTAATCATCTGTAGGTTTATCACCATGAGCAATATTTCATTAACCAGACCTGAGCCCAAATGAGCCACAGGGGAAAAAAAAACTGTGTATCCAAGAAGCAACAGCATTCAGAAGGAAACTGAGAATCAACATTGAAAACACGAGTTTAATAAAACAGAATTGCTGAAGGAGGCAGCGAAGACCTGAGAAAAAAGGAAAGAAAAATTGTTCAAGCAGACACTCAAAATCCAAATACAACAAACACACACAGAAAAGTATTTCTGTAGATTGGACCACTGGGTTTCAAGTTGAAAAATTCAATTGATGAATTAAAGGAGGAAATAGTCATTGCTTTATTTGTGAATTAGGATATTAAATCCAAGAAGTATCTCACATCACAAAGCAGGAAAAGCAGAAAGAAAAGTATTTAAAAAAAACTAGAGGACTGATTCTAGACAAAATAAATATTTCAAAAATAAGAAAAAGAACAAATGGAAGAACCAGGTGCGGGTGGCTCACACTTCTCATCGCAGCACTTTGGGAGGCAACTACGTGAACCCAGGGCTTCAAGACCAAGCTTGGCAACTTGGCGAGACCTCGTCTCTACAAGAAATCAAAAATTAGTCTCTACAAGAAATCAAAAAAATTAGCATGAGCCTGTAGTTCCACCTGCAGGGAAGGTTGAGGTGGAAGGATCACCTGAGCCCAGTAGATAGAGGCTGCGGTGGCTGTGCGCATGTCACTGGACTCTAGCCTGGACTCTAGCCTGGGCAACAGAGACTCCAACTCGTTAAAAAAAAAACAGAAAGAAAAAAATGAAGGAAGACAAAAATTAAACAACAAATCTCACAAATTCTCTGTGACTTTCTCTCCTCTGATTCTCTGGAGAGTGATTTTCCTCCTCAAGTATAGACTGCTTCTAAGAACAGCATGCAAAGGGGAAAAACAGGACATTTATGGTGGAGAAATACCACTTTAACTAAGTAGTGAAAGTAGCTACCACTCGTATTAAGTCATATACGATGAGATGAGAAGGACACATCACTTCTGTGATATTCTTTCCAAAAACCTACAACCTCAGTCTAATCATGAGAAAGTACCAGGCAAACTGAAATTAAGAGACAAATTATAAAATACCTGAATAGTACTCTTCAAAACCATAATGAGAGGCCAGGTGTGGTGACTCATGCCTATAATCCTAGCACTTTGGGAGGCCAAGGTGAGAGGATTGACTGAACCCACAGGTTCGAGACCAGTCTAGGTAACTTGATGAGACCTCATCTCCACAATAAATTGAAAAATTAGCCAGCCGTTGGTGGTGCATGCCTGTAGTCTCAGCTACTTGGAAGGATGAGGTGGAAGGACTGCCTGAGCGCAGCAGGTTAAGGCTATGGTGGCTGTGAGCGTGCCACTGCACTCCAGCCTGGGCGACAGAGTGAGACTCCAACTTAAAAAAACTAAATGCGCCGGGCTCAGTGGCTCAGCCTGTAATCCCACGACTTTGGGAGGCCGAGGTGAGTGGATTGCCTGAGCCCGCGGGTTTGAGACCCGCCTGGGCAACTTGGCAAGACCTCATCTCTACAATAAATCAAAAATTAGGTGGGCATGGTAGCGCACGCCTGTAGTTCCAGCTACTTGGAAGGCTGAGGCGGAAGGACCACCGGAGCCCGGCAGGTCGAGGCTGCGGTGGCCGGGAGCGGCCACTGCACTCCAGTTTGGGCGACAGAGTGAGACTCCAACTCAAAAAAAATAAAAAATATAAATAAATAAATAAATAAATGCAAAAAATAAAAAATTTAAAAACAGTAATAATAATGAGAAACTGTAACAGCTCAGAAGAAATGAAGAAGACATGACAACTAAATGCAATGTCAGTGCCCAGGCTAGATCTTAAAACAGAAAAGGCCATTACTGAAAAAACTGGGAAAACCTGCAATTTAGTTACAAGTATTTTACCAGCCGGGCTCGGTGGCTCAGCCTGTAATCCCAGCACTTTGGGAGGCCAAGGTGAATGGATTGCCTGAGCCCGCGGGTTTGAGACCCGCCCAGGCAACTTGGCGAGAACTCATCTCTACAATAAATCAAAAAAATTAGCCGGGCATGGTAGCGCGCACCTGTAGTTCCAGCTACATGGAAGGCTGAGGCGGAAGGATCGCCGGAGCCCAGCACGTCAAGGCTGCGGTCGCCGGGAGCGTGCCACTGCACCCCAGTCTGGGTGCCAGAATGATACTCTAGCTCAAAATAAAAAAAATGTATTTTACCAATGTTAATTTCTTAGTTTAGATAAATGTATTAGGATTATGTATGTATTAATATTGGGAAATTGAATAAAGGATATATAGAAATTCAACGTATTATCTTTTAAACATTTCTGTAAATCTAAATTTCAAGATAAGATTTTTAAAATCATTCAATTTAGAAAACTTCAACTTGCATACAACTCCCAAATACCATATTGCAGAGATATAAAATATATACATATCTTATAGGGTACTATATTTTAATGGTTGCCCTGCTTATCTTTATTGTTTATAAGGATAAACATGTTACTTATAGTTTACATAGTTTACCCAGAAGTTAAAGTCAGAAAATATTATCAGGCTATATTTTTAAATTAATAATTAAAAAAAAAACATAGCCAGGCACAGTGGCTCATGCCTGTGATCCTAACACTTTGAGAGGTCAAGGCAAGAGAACTGCTTGAGCCCAAGAGTTCAAGACCAACCTGGGCAACAAAGTGAGACTTCATTTCTACAAAAAAAAAGAAGAAACAAGCTAGGCTCAGTGACTCCCACCTGTAATCCCAGCACTTTGGGAGGCCAAGGCAGGAGGATTGCTTAAGACCAAGAGTTTGACACCAGCCTAGGCAACACAGCAAGACCTAGTCTTTACCAAAAATTTTTTAAAAATTAGCATGGTGGTGTGTGCCTGGATTCCCAGTTACTTGGGAGCCTGAGGTGGATCACCTGAGTCCAGGAGATCCAGGCTGCAGTGAGCTTGCACTGAAACCTAGGTGACAGAATGACGACAACTTAAAAAAAAAAAAAAAAGGCCAGGTATGGTGGCTCATGCCTAAAATCGCCACAGCCAGGACAACATAGCAAGACCCTGTCTCTTAAAAAAAAAAAAAAAAGCAGCAGTGTGCCAAGAAAGACAAAGTGTATAGATGACCAATGAAGTTAAAACATCTAATAGAGTCAATTATTAATGACTTGCCAAAGATGTCATTGGTATAGGTGGCTAACAGATCTGAAAACAATCATATTAAAGAGCAGGACAAGAGCAATAAACAGATGGTTAAAATCCCAGTTGCTCAAAATCCTGCATGTGTCCACCTTTTAAGTGCCATTAATACTTAGGCACATCCCAACAGCAGATCCCTTTGCATTAAGAAAAAACACAAAAAACATTAATAAAACAAACCAATTCTGTACTGTAAAAGACATTTAAAACCATCTAATCACTAGGGGAAAGGACAATGACTATGCTTAGAATGGAGAGGTTGTGTTTAGAAATTAACTATTCAAATTTTTTTTTTCGTGAGTCAGAGTTTCACTCTGTTACCCAGGCTGGAGTGCAAACGCTCATAACCACCGCAGCCTTGACCTGCAGGTTCAGGTGATCCTTCCACTTCAGCCTTCCAAGTAGCTGAAACTACAGATGAGCGCCACCAGGCCCAGTTAATTTTTATTTTTGACTTATTATAGAGAAGAGGTCTTGCCATGTTGCCCAGGCGTGGGCTAGGGTAAACCTCTTACCTCAGCTTCAAAGTGCTGGTATTACAGGCATGAGCCACCATGCCCCACTAAATTTTTTAAATCTACGTTTGCATTTTAATGAGTGTCTAACATTCTTGACATTTATGGCCACACTACAATACAGAACTATTTTATTTTTTTTGAAAGCAGGATTTATTGAGAGGACAGAAAAGCTCCCACAGAGGGAGGGGACCCGAGGGGTTGCCCAGAACTACATTTTTATTTTTTCAATATTATTGTAGGGCACAGGTTAATTTACATAGTAGCTTTTCAAATTTTTATTTATTTGGTTTTTTTTTGTTTGTTTGTTTGTTTTAGAACTACTTTGAAAGGTTCCGGTGCCCAAGTTTGTATTTATAAAACAAGTATGTCAGGTTTTAGGAAAAAATGAACACTGACTAATCATATATATGTTATTCTTTTGTGCCCATTCAAGATTAAATAAACCCAAAGAAAGAGTTAAGTTCAAGTTGAATGGGCAGTGCCTCACAAATCTGTAATCCCAGCAATTTGGGAGGACAGCTTGAGGCCAGGAATGAGATCAGTCTGACCAACAAAGCAATACCCCATCTCTACAAAAAATAGAAAAAATCAGCCAGGCGTGATAGGGTGTGCCTGCAGCCCCAGCTATCTGGGAGGCTGAGGCAGAAGGATCACTTGAGTCCAAAAATTTGAAGCTGTGGTGAACCATAATTTTACCACTGTACTCCAGCCTGGGCAACAGAGTAAAACCCTGTGTCTTAAGAAAAAAAAAAAAAAGCTCACTGAGAAAAAAGCCATGAGCAACAGTCATAACATGTTAGTTTAGGTGGGTTAATGACACTACGAATATGGCTATAAGACTAAGAACTAAATTTATGTTCTAGCTGTGATTAAGTTCAGCAAAATAACATCACTCATCAGACATTTTTATGTGCAGTCTTGTTTCTATAACTTTTACTCAACTCCATATTTAAATAACATCATATTAAAAATAAAATGGCCAAAATAATAAAGATCATAAAGAAATAGAACGGTCTCAACTTGTAGACTACATGATTGCTTAAAAACTACTAGAAATAATAAAATAATTTAACAATGTCACAGTATACAAGGACATATAAAGTTAATTCTTTCATAAACTAGCAATAAACAATTAAAAAATAAAAACATGTAATGCCATTTACAAAAGCACCAAAAAACACAAAATACTTAGCTGGGCATGATAGCTCATGCCTGTAATCCCATCACTTTGGGAGGCTGAGGAAAGAGAATAGTTTAAGCCCAGGAGTGCCAAGTCCAGCCTGTGCAACATAGTGAGACCGTCTCTAGGGAAAAAAAATTAAAAATCTACCAGGCATGATGGGGTATACCTGTAGGCCCAGTGACTCTGGAGGCTGAGGTGAAGGACCACCTAAGCCCAGGAGGTCAAGACTGCAGAGAGCCAAGATTGTGCCACTGTACTCCAACCTGGGCAAGAAAGTGAAACCCTGATTCAAACAAACAAGACAAAACAAAATACACACATATACTCGCTAAGCATAAGGACAGAATCTTTCAATTAAATAAGGCCTTTATCTAATTTTTCAAATAAAAATTTAAAGAAATAATTATTTTTAAAAATTGCCCAGACACCACAAATTCAAATTGGGTACCATAATTTGATAGAACCATATGGTTCATTTGTGAAGAGGTTTAAAATACTTGTAGCAGGCAGTTTCTGACAGGGCTGTCAATGGTCTCTGCATTCTGGTGGTTCATACCTTTATGTGATCCCTCCCCTGACTGTGGGCTGAACCTAATGAGTGACTTGCTCATACTCAACAGAATTCAGCAGAGGTAACATTCTGTCCTAATTACGGCCTTCTCGGGCTACTCTATTGCCCCTTGAGCAAATTTTCTGGGGGAATGAGGCAAGATCAGAGGGTACACAGCCTCTGGCCAACAGCCAACAGGAACTGAAACTCTCAGTCCAATAATCCTTGAGAAACTGAACTCGGCAAACAGTCACATGAATCTGGAAGCAGATCCTTCACCAGTCAAGTCTTAAGCAGATGAGACTTCGGGCCCACTCAGGACTGCAGGCTTGAGAGAGACTGTAGAGCTGAGGACCCTGCCAAGCTGTGCCTAGATTCCTGACATACAGAAACTGTACATTGTATTTGTTTTTTTTTTGAGTTGGAGTCTCACTCTATCACCCAGACTGGAGTGCAGTGGCCGCTCCCGGCCACCGCAGCCTCAACCTGTTGGACTCCAGTGATCCTTCTGCCTCAGCCTTCCAAGTAGCTGGAACTACAGGCACGTGCTACCACACCCGGCTAATTTTTTTTATTGCAGAGATGAGGTCTTGCCAAGTTGCCCAGGCGGGTCTCAAACCCGCAGGCTCAGGCAATTCACTCACCTCGACCTCCTAAAGCACGGGGTCACAGCTGAGCCACCGAGCCTGGCCACATTGTATGTTTTAAGTCAACGAGTTTTGGAGAAGTTTATCAGGCAGCAATAAGTAACTAACAGCAAAATTCACAACAGACCAAGCACTATCTATATTCACTTAATCCATCAAAGCCTCAATTATGTAATATTAGAATAAATCCAGAACTATCAGAAAATGGAGCTATGGCATCTTTCCCTAACTTCAACAACATTCAGTGTATGAGTAGGGTAAAATACACAAGAGATCTTTATAGACAAAAATAAATGTGTAAGCCTTTCTAAAGAACAGGTATAACGTCAATTTAGCACCTCAATTTACGAGGGAAGAATGAATCTTATCTTCAATAGCTACAGCTCTCTTTCATGAAAAATTATTTTCTCTTCTTCAATACACGTACTCTATATTATGAAACTGCATCATGTTTAAAATAAACTGTTAAACAGTAATAATTTAACAATTTAAATTACTTCCTGAAAGATGAGTTATTTCATATCTACCTGAAGTTAAATGTATGTTTCTTAAGTCACTGCACACCTGCTAAACAAAAGGATGAATAGGAAGTTGACTTTTTTTTTTGAGTTGGAGCCTCGACCTGCTGGGCTCAGGCAATCCTTCCGCCTCAGCCTTCCAAGGAGCTGGAACTACAGGCGTGCACTACCAAGCCGGGTTAATTTTTTGATTTATTGTTGAGATGAGGTCTTGCCAAGTTGCCCAGGCTGGTCTCAATCCCCTATGCTCAAGCAATCCTGTAGCCCCGGCCTTCCAAAGTGCTGGGATTACAGGCTTGAGCCACTGTGCCCGGCCCAGTTGACCTTTTACCATGAATAAAAACTGCAGGAGTTTGCTTATACTCAATTTTCTTCGACCAAACAGATTATTTAAAAAAATACCAAGAGATGCAAAGCCCACCTATTCAGAAAGAGGGACAAATGCAGAGTATTAGTGAATTTTGGTATACAAGGGGTCCTGAAACCAGTCCCCTGTATATATAAACAACTGTACAGTAACTCACCCACATATGAATGAATTCCATACCAAGAGTGCCTTCATTAAGTCCAATTTGTTCATAAATCCAAAGTTAGCCTAGGTACCCAACTAACACAATCAGCTATACAGTACCAGTTATATATATATATATATATATATATATATATATATATATATATATATATATATATCTGCTGCTTTTACGCTTCTGGACATGCTGGGCTTGAAGTAAAATACTGTACTTGTACTCTATACTGTACTGTAAAAGTACAACCAACTGTAGAGGATGTATGCATGTGATACGTGAACTAACTCACATGATTGGACATGCAAACAGGTTCGCATAGCTGAAAAGTTGGCAATTTAGGCCATTGTTTTCCTAAGCTTTGGCCTACTTCCCCTAAAAATTAGTCGGGCATGGTAGCATGCACCTGTAGCTCCAGCTACTTGGAAGGCTGAAGCAGAAGCATCACAGGAGCACAGAAGGAGGAGGCTGCAGTGGCTAGGAACGTGACACTGCCCTCCAGTCCGGGTGACAGAGTGAGACACCAACTCAAAAAAAAAAAAAGGAGCTAGGTGTGGTGGAGCACGCCTGGAATTGACAGCCTGAGCCCAGGTCAAGGCTGCAGTGGCCATAAGCATGCCAGTGCACTCCAGCCTAGGTAACAGAGTAAGATTCCGACTCAGAAAAAAGTATGAGCTTCTAGGAAAATGCTTATTGTTGTCATAAGTATAATTATTTTTCAGGTAATTTCTTCTATGTTAACAAAGACTTGGGTACTCAGACCTAACATCATCTCATCTTAAAATCAAAGTTATTCCAAATATTAAAAAATTTGTATCAGGTCCTAAAATTTAAGTATTCAGAAATACACAAACTTAGCATACATACATAGAAGATTGTAGAGATTTAACTACAATTACACCTTGTTTCTTTATAAACTGCGAGACTCCATCTATTTCTGGGGGAATAGTAAATGCCATGTTTTGAAAGTTCATCTCAAAGTTATAGGCAATTAGAAACTCTTAATTATTCCTGTTAAAAGAACTACTGAAATAAACGTCTCACCTAGATTGTTTCCTGATCAATGAAGATTTAAAAGAAAGAATATAGTAGAATCTAAATGACTCATATTCAGTACAACGAAAATTTTTCAAAAAAAAATTACTTCAATACTCAAAAGTAGATCCTTCTGCTGTGTAGATTGCCTGGATATATACCGAATATAGTCAGAACTTTTATTACTTCTTTTTCTCACCCTAGTTTCAGTTCCTCTGATGAGTTGCCATTATAAATTTAAATAGCATACTAATACATAAATTTCTTATCAATTCAGACACAATCAATTCCCATTGTATGAGTAATTTACCACACTTTTCTTCTCCCTTCCTATACTAGGAGTCACACTATTTTTAGTTCTTCAGTGGTTGTGCTTATAATTTAAACAATAAGTTTAAGGAAACATTTCTTGATATGTTATTTTATTTATTTTTTTAGTTGGAGAATCACTCTGTCACCTAGACTGGAGTACAGTGGCACGCATCTGGCCATCACCGCCTTGAACTGCTGGGCTCCGGCGATCCTTCTGCCTCATCCTTCCAAGAAGCTGGAACTACAGGCGTGCGCTACCATACCCAGCTAATTTTTTGATTTATTGTAGAGATGAGGTCTCACCAAGTTGCCCAGGTGGGTCTCGAACCCGCGGGCTCACGCAATCCACTTGCCTCAGCCTCCCAAAGTGCTGGGATTACAAGCTGCGCCACTGAGCACGGTCCTTGACATGCTACTTTTAAAACCCTAACTATGTTACCTTCAGAAAGATGAGAAAATAAGTGATTTCCCCTTCCTCAAAACTTTCTTCCCACTCCATCTTATAACATTCTGTCCTAAATATAATTACATGGAAAATGGAAAAACCAAGACAATTTATTACATAACTTGAATGAACAAGTCAATAATACAGTGATTAAATCAATAAAGAAAAAAAAACATATGAGATTCAAACTTTTCCGAAGGAAAGAGATTCTTCAAAGCATTTACTTATTTGACAAATGTCTACTCAAAACCTACTATGTGCTAGTTGGCATTTTCCTAGGTGCTGCGCATTCAGCAGAGCAAAGCCAGTCTTCCTCTTTCAGAGCTTATGTTCCAATACAATCAAAAACTATACTTTTTTTTCTTTTTAGCTTCCTTTACTTCTCCAAGGTCAGTAGTTCCCAACCAAGGGCACATTTCATTCGTCAGGCATGAAGGACTATAATGTCCATTAGTAAACAGAGTAAGATGTCAAAAATCCTGAGATGCCCTATAAACAATGCACCTGTCTGACTCAAATGTACATAGAGTCCCAGTTGAAAGATCAAGTGCTGCCTGGTATTATCTTCCATGTATTTCTTTTCATTCTGCTGAAATACTTCACAAGTACCATTTTCATAAAAGATATGTATGTGGCTAAGCTCTAGTAAACCTGAATTTCTTCATTTTGCTCCCTGCCCCCTTCCAACCCACCTCACTAACATAATCAGACACTCATCTTTATAGATGTAATTCTATACCACACGCCCCTCAACCCTGAAGATCTTACATCTGAGTATCCAGGACTGTATTTACTGATGAGAGAATTCGAATTAATTTGATTCTCTTTCCTTTTGTAGGTAATTTGTCCTTTATTCAGGAAGCTTCTAAGATTTTTCTCTTTATTCTTTTTTTTTTTTAATTTTAAACTATCCTGCTGGTCTCTCAGTGGGCCCATTCCATCTGAAAACATACTCTCCTTCAGAACCAAAATTAATTTATCTTTAATCATTCTTTTTTCCCCCGTACTCTTTTAATACTCCTTTAGAGAGAAATACTGAACCACCTTTCTTTCCACCACATCATTCACCTCCACATCATCTCTGCTGCTCCACATCTGGAAATTTTCTCCGATCTGAAATTCCAGAGCATCAGCTCGATCTAAAACACGTGTATTTTATTAATCTACTTACTCACAGATTTTTTTATTCTGACAATCATGTTTCTAATTTCCAAGAGCACGTTCTGGATGTCTGCTCTGTTTACATAGGAATCCTTCCAGACAACACAAATTACAACTTTGTTTTATTTATTTTTAAAATAGAGACAGGGGCCCTCTATGTTGCCAAGTGCAGTCTCAAGCAATCCTGTTGGTCTCAAGCAATCCTCATGCCTCAGCCTCCCAGAGTACTGGGATTACAGGTGTGAGTCCCTCCCCACCCCCATCCGCCCTATTTTACATTTTAAATTATCCCGTTCCCTGAATTACTTATTTTAAGGAGTCTGTCTTGGGTGTTCTTTTAAAGAGTAGATTTTAGCAAAAATTTATCAAAATTATGTTTCCAAATATAAGAATAAATCACTATATAAATACTAACTAGCATGGCTTTCTCCCCTCAGTTTGAAATTTCACCAATATCCCTCACTCTAAAACAGAGGGTCTGATGGTCCAAGCTTTATATAAGCAGACAGGATATAACAGGATGGCTCCTCCACAAGAAGAGCCTTGTTGGCTGGTAAGGCAAACTGAGGAACTTCTATTGCCAAAATAATCAGGAGAAGAAAATAATCAGTCAATTGAAAATATCCAGCAATGACAAGAGACTTTTTTTTTAAGTCGGAGTCTCACTCTGTCACGCAGGCTGGAGTGTAGTGGCAAGCTCAGTCACTGCAGTCTCAACCCGCTGGGCTCAGGCGATCCTTGCACCTCAGCCTTACAAGTAGCTAGAACCATAGGTGCACGCCACCATGACCAGCTGATATTTTGATTTTAGAGATGAGGTCTTGCCATGTTGCCCAAGCTGGTCTCAAACCCATGGGCTCAGGCAGTTCTCTCGCCTCAGCCTCCCAAAGTGCTGGGATTATGGGCATGAGCCACTGTACCCGGCCAGGCTCAAGAACTTAAAGAAAAGACACATGCATAGAAAAAAATGAAAGAAAGCTACTAAACCACAGGCTTAAATGTAGCTATGAAATGGCCATAAGAGAACAGAAAAAAAATCCCCCCAATTTAAGGAAGCCAAAAAATTGATGTCTAACAGGTTAGTATAAGCCTTCTAAACTTATTCTGATCCAGATCTTTTACCTGATCCTAGATTCAAACTTAGGTAACAAAATAAATGGCCAGGCCCCATGGCTCACACCTGTACTTTGGGAGGCAGAAGAAAGAGAACTGCCTGAGCCCAGGAGTTTGAGACCAGCCTGGGCAACTTGGTGAGACCTCATGTCTACAATAATGAAAAAACCAGCCGGGTGTGGTGGTGCATACCTGTAGTTTCAGCTATTTGGAAGGCTGAGGTGGAAGAATTACCTGAGCCCAGCAGGTCAAGGCTACGGTGGCCATGAGTGTCCCACTGCACTCCAGCCTGGGTGACAGAGTGAGACTCCAACTCAAAAAAAAAAGAAAGAAAGAAAAAAGAAATATTGAACTCTGTGGATTAACTGACAAAATATTGTGGTTATTAAGAGAATATCCTTATTCTTAGGAAAAATATACTTTAGTTTTTTGGAGAGGAAGAGCCATAATGTATGAAAACTTAATTCTCAAGTGGTTCAGAAACACAGACCAAATGGGGAAGAATGTTAATAATACGTGAATGTGAATAAAAGGTATGTGTGTTCTATGTATTATTCTTAACCACCCCAAATAAAGCTATTTATAAATGAAAAGAAAAAAAGACTCATTAATACTGCATGTAACTATAGTTTAATCATTCTACAGTATCATTACAGCACCAGTCTAACTTGGCCATTTTCCTAACTATTTTCTATTAACTGTGCTCCTAATAACATTCCTATACATGTTTGCTGGGTGTTTGGAAAGTTTCAATTAGGTATGAAACCTAGAAGAGAAATGGTGAATTATATGGTATATGAATGTTAAACTATATAGAAAAATGCGAAGATACTTCTTGAAGTGGCATTATCAATTTATACTTGCATTTACAACAGTGTAAAAGGTCTTGTTGACCCACAATCTTTCCAATATTTGATACTATCAAACTTCATAATTTTGTCAAATGAATCAATATATTTTCTTGCAGTGGCTTAAGCCAGTAATCCCAGTACTTTGGGAGGTGGAGGCGAGAGGACTGCGAGTTCACGGGTTTGAGACCAGCCTGGGCAATACTACGGTGAAACCTCGTCTCTACAATTTAAAAATAAAAAAATTTGCTGGGCTTGGTGGCACATGCCTGTGGTTCCAGCTACTTGGAAGACTGAAGTGGAAGGATCACCTGAGCCCAGCAGGTCAAGGCTGCAGTGGCTGTGAGCGTGCAACTACAGGCCAACCTGGGCAACAGAGTGAGACACTGACTCAAAAAATCACATTGTAGTCCTGACATATTTTCCTAAGTTTTAATAAGGCTTTATACACTTATTAGTCACATGTTTTTCCTCTCTCATTAAACACCTATTCATATATTTGTCTATTTGTTATGTTATTTATCATTTTATTAGGTTAAGAGAAGTTTTTCATATATTCTTTTTTAAAACATGTATTTTTAGACCAGGTGTGGTTCATGCCTATAATCCCAGCACTTAGGGAGGCTGAGGTGAGAAGATTGCCTGAGCCCATGGGTCCAAGACCAGCCTGGACAACTTGGTGAGAGCTCATCTCTAAAAAAAAAGAAAACAAAATTATTTTTATTTCTTTATTTTGGAACTGGAGTCTCACAAAATTGTCCAGGCTGATCGGGAACTCCTGGGCTCAAGTAATCCTCCCACCTCAGCTACCCAAGTAGCTGCTGACTAGGCACGTGCCACTGCAAGCAAGCAAACACATACACACACACACACACACACAAGCAAGCAAGCAAACACACAGGCACACACACACACACACACACACACACACAGAAATGGAATAGCACGCTGTCTGCGCACACACACACACACACACACACACACACACACACACACACACACACACACACTGAAATGGAATAGCACGCTGTCTGCATGCACCACCACACACACACACACACACACACACACACACACTGAAATGGAATAGCACCAGCTAATTTTTTGACTTATTGTAGAGATGGTCTCACTCAGTTGTCCCGGCTGGCCTCGAGCCTATGGGCTCAGGCAATCCTCTCACCTTGGCCTCCCAAAGTGCTGGGATTACAGGCATGAGCCACTGCACCCAGCCTAAATATTCTTTATACTAACCTTTATATTTAGGCTGCACCCAGCCTAAATATTCTTTATACTAACCTTTAGTCAGTTATACTCAAATTTCTTCTAGTTGTTTAAACTTTCTCTAAAGCATCATTTGATGAACACATTTTAACCCAGTAAAATTTCTCAATCTTTTCCTTCCAGTTAATGCTGTTTTTTTGTGCCCCCCCCCACCGCCCCCACAAAGCAGGATTTATTGAGAGGAGAGAAAAGCTCCAATAGTGGGAGGGGACCCAAAGGGGTTGCCCGTCTGTTATTTTATTTAGGAAATCCGACCCTTACTCAAAGTTTATAAGATATGCACCTGGAAAAACATATCTACATACCAGAAGCTCTATGAAATTTCAGCTAAATACAAGAGGGATGAGGTAATACTATAAGAGGACACTAATAATAACTTGTAACTATTTTTATTTTTTAGAAAATAAAGGGATAAGTAGTAAAGAAAATTCTAGCAAAACATCACTAATTTGTCATTTCTGATGGAGCTAAGGAGAACCTATAATAGGGGCATATCCTTCAACACTGGAATGCTGATTGTCTGAAAGCAGTTATGCTGGGAAGTCCAAATGCAAACATAGGCATATCAAAGAGAAAATATACAAATAAAAATTTACAAACACTATCTGGAAAAGAGCTAATAGCACCAGGGAGAAAACTGGGCAAAAACACCCATGTGCAAATCAGTTAACAAGCAAAGAAAACTGGCTCCTAACAGTGGTTTCAAACTTGAGAGAAACTCCAATACCTAGCTATATTCATTGTACTAACTTTCCCTTCTCAATCTCCACAGACAATAATTTAGCTGGTAAAGCCAACTTACAGCATGACTCTCTCATCTCCACATTGCAATGGAAAGAATACATGCAAGTAGCCACATAAATTAAATAGGTGGGGAAAAAAATACCCATTTTGAGGCAAATATCTGGATAATTCTCTTTCGGGTTCAATGACTCAACAGGAAAAAGCCCAAGGAGAGACCCAAGGCACTTTTTTACGAGCACATAATAACAAAATCATAGGTCCAGATCAGTGAATGCCAGCGGGGAAGGATGTGAATGCAAAAGCTAGTACAAAGGAAGATTTGGGGGATGATGGGACTGTTCTGTATTCTGGGGTGATGGTTACACAAATCTACATGTTAAAATTAGTAGACTAGAGCTGTACATCCTACAAAAGGTGAATTTTATTGTATGTTTTTAAATACAAATCTTTAAAGGATAATTACACAAATACTTTAAAAGCCTTATTTACATTCTCCCAAAACTGGAAACACCCCAATTAACCTTCAAAAGATAAATAAAATACAGTGGTACATTCGTACAAAAGAAAACTACCTACTAATAAAAAGGAACAGAAAAATAATACGTACAACTACATAGATGAGTTGCAAAGATATTAACAAGTGAAAAAGGCCTGTCTTCAAAGATTATATTCTGTGTAATTTCATTTATAGGACAATATGGAAAATGCTTTATAGAAACAAAGAACAGATCCAGTGATTTAGGAATAAAGGGGAGAGGAATTGACAATAAAAGGGCAGGTAAAGGAAATTTATAAATTTACTATATGCAATTTCTTAAAAAAAATATAAAAGTTTCTAAAAATTATAATTACAGTAGAAGCTTTAAACACAGTCCTCTTTGTGCTTAATAAAATAAAGATGAACTCTAGGATTAAGAGATTCAGTTAAGAAAACAAGCAGTAAAGGAAACTAAATGTGATGTGAGCAAATTAATACTGTCACTGAAGAATGCAAAACTTCACAATCAGATTCAATACAAAGAAAATCAAATAGACATGGAAAATCAACAAACATAAAAACTCAAATTCTCCAAATTAAGAGGAAAATAATAAAGAGCCAACGGCACTCCGAGACAAAAAATATTTATTGACAGTACCAGAAAAAAAAAAATCTGGCTTGCAGACTAAGTATTAAAAAAACCCCAAACCAGGCCTATTATATATAATTCACATACATGGTCACAATGCAAAAATAAAGAAAAAATCTAGCCGGGCTTGGTGGCTCAGCCTATAATCCCGCACTTTGGGAGGCTGAGGTGAGTGGACTGCCTGAGTCCGCGGGTTCGAGACCCGCCTGGCAGCCTGGTGAGACCTCATCTCTACAATAAATCAAAAAATAGGCCGGGAGTGGTAACACGCACCTGTAGTTCCAGCTACCTGGAAGATTGAGGCGGAAGGATCGCCGGAGCCAGCAGGTCGAGGCTGCAGTGGCCAGGAGCGGCCACTGCACTCCAGTCTGGGCGATGGAGTGAGACTCCAACTCAAAAAAAAAAAAGTACTAATAAATTACATTACCTAAAAAAATAACTATACAAGCAGGGCATACCTGTAATCCCAACACTTTGGGAGGCTGAGATGGAGGATCACTTGAGCCCAGGAGTTCAAGCCTGCCTAGGCAACATAGCATGTCTACAAAAAAAAAATTAAAAATTTAGCCAGATGGAGTGGCATATACCTATAGTCCCAGTTACCTAGAAAGGTGAAGCAGGATTGCCTGAACCTAGGAGGTTGAGGCTGCAGTGAGCCGTGATTGTGCCTCTACATTCCAGACTGGGTTGACAGAGTAAGATTCTGACTTAAAAAAAAAAAAGAAAAGAAAATAATAATAAAAATACATTAAATAAGATTCAAAATAAAGTTGTCAAAGGTAGGTTAGGCATTAAAAAGATAAGCAGCAGACGAGACAATATAAATGTAAAATTAAAGTTTAAAGTTTAAATCACTATTGTATATATCACTAAAATTTACGTTATAATATGGCTATAGCATATAACTGTCATAAATTCCTAAGACAACTATATAATTCTAAAAAACTAAAAATAATAAACTAGGACTAAATTTTCAGGTTGTATGAGAAGACATACAAGAATGACCTTCTCCTAAGTGGTAGATGAAAGAAAGTCGGTATTTTCTCACCATGAATCTTTTCTCCTGGGTTATTTCATCCCACTTTCATGCAAATCAACTGTTTAAGAATAAAAATCTGGCCAGGCGCAGTGGTTCAAGCCTGTAAACCCAGAACTTTGGGAGACCAAGGTGAGAGGATCACCTGAGCCCACGGGTTTGAAGACTGGGCAACCTGGTGAGACATTGTCTCTACAGTAAATCAAAAAATTAGCTGGGCGAGGTGGCGTGCACATGTCGTTCCAGTTACTTGGTTGGATGAGATGAAAGGATCGCCTGAACCCAGCAGGTCGAGGCTGCAGTAGCTGTGCGTGTGCACTGCACTCCAGCCTGGGCAACAGAGTGAAACTCCTACTCAAAAAAAATATTTAAAAACAAATAAAAAATAAAAATCCCCCATGTGTGTGACTCCTACATCTCTCTAACTGCCTAATCAGAGATTTCGCTGCCAGTATTGCTCAAAAGTATAAAATCAACACATTCCAAAAGTGAAGTCTTTACTTGCATTCCATCTTTCATACCCCAAATCATTTCTCCTGATGCACTATTTATAATGACAGTTACAATATGACCACTTACTCAGTGCTAAACTGAAAAACTCAGCAACAACTTTTTGATTTTTTTTTTTTTTTGAGTCTCACTCTGTTGCCCAGACTGGAGTGCAGTGGTTCATTCATGGCCACCACAGCCTTGACCTGCTGTGCCCAGGTGATCCTTTCATCTCAGTTTTCCAAGTAGCCGGGACTACAGGCCTGTGCCTCCACACCCGGCTAATTTTTTTATTTACTGTAGAGATGAGGTCTCTCCAAGTTGCCCAAGCTGGTCTGGAACCCATGGGCTCAGGCAATCCTCTCATCTTGGCCTCTCAAAGTGCTGGGATTATAGGCGTGAGTCACAGCACCCAGTCTCAACTTTTGATTCTATTTCTCTCACTCCCCACATTAAAGTGGGACAAAACTCAATTATATTCAACAATCCATTTAAAAGGTGCAGCAAAGCCTTAAAGTCATTTATATTAATTACTCCAAAGCAAAGTTTCTAACAATTCAGCTCAGCAATTACTAGCACTGGAATTATCTGGTATGTTTGTTAAAAATGTACACTACCGGACACTGCCTTACTAGACGCTGTTGTGGCCATGTGCTCTGAGCTATGGCTGATGCATGTTTCCTGGCTTTGGCCCACCTCCCTACCTTGGAGAGGTGAATCTCCTCTTTCTGTCTCTCTCTCTCTAGCTTACTTTTTAAATAAACTACATTTTCCAATAAAAAACAAAAAGTACACGACCAGGTCTCTTATAAAAGATACCAGGTACATGAGTCTCAAGATTCTGCACTTTCAAGAAACATCCCAATTGGTATTTATGTGCCGTAAGGCTTGGACATTCAAGATAATTACTTCAACATCATTTACCAGTAAGGCATGTCAGTTGAGGCAGTCAGTTTCCCCTGCTGCACACAACCAAGAGGTCACCAGATTAAGTTAACACTACAAACAAGTCACTGATACTTTATACAGAGTTAAATTAAGTTACCACTTTATCTTCACTTCTACAAAAGAGTTTTCCATAGTAACAAGCATTATTTACTTGAAAGCTTATAACCTTACCCCTGCTTCTTTAAAAAAAAAATTTAAGGCCGGGCTCGGTGGCTCAGCCTGTAATCCCAGCACTTTGGGAGGCCAAGGTGAGTGGATTGCCTGAGCCCGCAGATTCGAGACCCACTTGGGCAACTTGGCGAGACCTCATCTCTACAATAAATAAAAAAATTAGCCAGGCATGGTAGCGCGCGCCTGTAATTCCAGCTACTTGGAAGGCTGAGGCAGAAGGATCGCCGAAGCCCAGCAGGTGGAGGCTGCGGTGGCCGGGAGCGGCCACTGCACACCAGTCTGGGTGACAGAGTGAGACTCCAACTCGAAAAAAAAAAAAAAAAAAATTTAATGTATTACCTATGGAAAAATCCATTCATTCTCTATCCATCTAGAAATAGGACCCAATTTTACGTTATTGTTTGGAACAGAAAACATTCCCTAGTCTGCCTTATACTTTTAGCTCTGTGGTCAAAATTTGGCCAATATTTGGGTGTCCCCATATCAGCTACTCCATGAGATATTTTTATATATATATAAAAATTCAGGTCAGTATGAAAGAAGCATTAACAGCATTTAATTTCAGGAAAGTCTTCCTGAGTTTCAATGAAGGTAGTTATCAGAATTAGAAATCCAGTTCTGCAGAGCCTTATTTTAAAACCCGTGTCACCCCAACTCTGCCTTCCTAAAGTCAAAACCTCACTATATTTTGTACAAGTGCTTTAAGTGTACAAATTATCAAAATACTTCAGGAAGTGTATGTAAAGAAAAAATATCTATAACACTGGACACAGTGGCTCACACCTGTAATCCTAGCACCTTGGGAGGGTATGGTGGGAGGACTGTCTGAGCCCATGGGTTTGAGACAAGCCTGGGCAACTTGGCAAGACCTCATCACTACAATAAATTTTTTTAAAAAATTAGCTAGACATGGTGGCATGCATCTGTAGTTCCAGCTACTTGGAAGGCTGCAAGGCAAAAGGAGCACCTAAGCCCAGCAGGCTGAGGCTGCAGTGGCCGTGAGCATGCTACTGCACTCCAGCCTGGGCGACAGAGTGAATCTGAATCACAAAAAAAAATAAAATAAAATAAATCAATTAGCCAGGTGTGGTGGAGCACACCTACGGTCCCTGGTACTAGGGAGGCATAGGCAGAAGGATTGCCTGAACCAGGGAAGTCAAGGCTACAGTGAGCTGTGATTGTGCCACTGCAATCCAGTCTGGGTGAAAAAGACCCTGACTCAGAAACAAAAAAGAAAACTATTTTATTTCTCATAAACACTAAGTAAAATAATTATTTAAAAACTGTTTCAAGAGTTAAGCACAGTGGTACATAATTGCTTAAAAGTTTGAGGTAGGAAGATACCTTGAGGCCAAGAATTCAAGACTGCAGTGTACCAGGTGATCATGCCTGTGAGTCACTGCACTCCCAGCCTGGGCAACTCAGCTAAGTGTTGTCTCGAGAAAACAAATGTTTTAAAAAGGTTTTGCTTCAAATTATAAACATCTTTTCCTAAAAATTAAAATACTTAATAAGATTAGTGATTAGAAACCCTGGTCAGCTCATAAAAGTCTGTTAATTAAAAATGCCCAACTCGCCGGGCTCGGTGGCTCAGCCTGTAATCCCAGCACTTTGGGAGGCCGAGGTGAGTGGATTGCCTGAGCCCGCAGGTTCGAGACCCGCCTGGGCAACTTGGCGAGACCTAATCTCTACAATAAATCAAAAATTAGCCGGGCGTGGTAGCGTGCGCCTGTAGTTCCAGGTACTTGGAAGGCTGAGGTGGAAGGATCGCCGGAGCCCAAAAGGTCGAGGCTGCGGTGGCTGGGAGCGGCCACTGCACTCCAGTCTGGGCGACAGAGTGAGACTCCAACTCAAAAAAAAACCAAAACACAAAAAACAAAAATGCCCAACTCAGCCGGCTCGGTGGCTCAGCCTGTAACCCCACGCCTTGGGAGGCTGAGGTGAGTGGATTGCCTGAGCCCACGAGTTCGAGGCCCACCTGGGCAACTTGGAGAGACCTCATCTCGACAATAAATCAAAAATCAGCCAGGCGTGGTAGCGTGCACCTGTAATTCTGGCTACTCAGAAGGCTGAGGCGGAAGGATCGCCGGAGCCCAGCAGTCAAGGCTGTGGTGGCCGGGAACGGCCACTGCACTCCAGTCTGGGCGACAGAGTGAGAATCCAACTCAAAAAAAAAAAAAAAATGCCCAACTCATTAAGCTTTGAGGCTCAATGACCTTCATCACCTGAAGAGTTTGAAGAATAGGAAGAAGCAAATTCAGTGTATTGGTTACACTTGGGATAAAAGGTTTATAGGGAAGACACACAGTTCCCTTCAAGGGAATTTACAGAGTTCTGTTTTTTAAGCCAAATGGTTGGTTTCCTTCACAATAAAGGTCTTAAACTTGGCCAAGGGCAGTGGCTCACGCCTATAATCCCAGCACTTTGGGAGGCAGAGGTGAGAGGACTGTCTGAGTCCAGGGGTTCGAGACCAGCCTGGGCAACTTGGCGAGACCTTCTCTCTACAATAAATCAAAATAAAATAAAATAAAATAATTAGCTGGGCATGGTGGCACATCGAATGCCTAGAGTTCCAGCTACTTGGAAAGTTGAAGTCGAAGGATCACCTGAGCCCAGCAGGTCGAGGCTGCAGTGGCTGTGAGCAAGCTACTATACTCCAGTCTGGGCAACAGAGAGACTCCAACTCAAAAAAAAAAAAAAGTTCTTAAACTCAGATTGTAATACTAATAGGCATTAAAGAATACCCACCTATGCACCCCACCAGCAATACAAAAATCACTGTATTCTTACCCTACGCATGGCTTCCTCCTCTTCTTGACGCTTTTCATAATGTGCAAAGTCATCAAAGATTGAGGTGGTATGCTTGAAAGTAGCAATTATTTTAAGCACTTGCTTAGCTTTTTCTAGGGGTACCTCTTGAGTGTCCCTTGAATTGGTAACTGGTTTGTTGTCATTATTTTCTAAGCGAATATGCCGTAACTGGTTATTGGGAACATCTTTGACAAAGATCCATTTAACTTCAAATTTGCCCTTCCACTTATCCTGAGACCAGACACCAGCATATGCATTATAGTCCACGACAGACTTCATTTCAGCCACTCCACAAAAATGTCCACTGCCATTCACACTGAAGAGTAAATAGAGTGGGCCTTTCCCATTCAGGGAACGGTAAGCTGCATCCAAACGCTTATTACCATGCTCAGTACTACACCAGATAGAGTACTTAATGGAACGATGTATGTCATCCTCAGAGTAGCTTTTAATTATAAACACACGTCCATTCTTCAGGTTCCAATCGAAGTCTTTGGGATTATAGTTGTTTATGGCCTTTAGCTTTTCCAGCACTGGATGCACTTCTACACTAGCAGGTGAAGCGCTGACAGGTACGACACCTAAACCAAAGTTTTCACTGCCTGCTCCATTGCTCTGGTTGAAGCCTGCTCCCCTGTTCCGAGGAGCTACCCAACGATTCTGCAGCTGTGGCTGTGGAGGCTGCACTTGGTGAGGCTGAGCCTGTGGCTGAGGTCCCTGTTGCTGCTGGGGTTGCGGTGGCTGAGGCTGCTGTTGAGGCAGTTGGCTTTGCACCAATGGCGGTGGTTGAATTAATGGCTGAGGCTGCTGGATTATAGTTTGAGGAGGCAGAACTGGTTGGGTTGGTGGAGCCTTTACCACGGACCCCTTCTCATCCCAAGTTCCAATGTTCATGTTGTGTTTTATAGGAGGTGGTGGCACAGCAGAGCCCCCAATCCCCACATTGCCCTTGGGTTTCAGCTTCGGCTGAGGTTTGGCGGGCTTTCTGGCAATGGCAGCCCAGGAGGTGGGTTTAGGTGCTGCACTGCTAACTGGGGCTACACTATTGGTCGCGATGCTAGTCATACCACTGCTGCTCAACGCTGTACCCACAGTTTTTGTCACTGCAGCTGTCAGGTCACCACCAATTTTCAGTCCAGTCATGCCTTGCTCAATACTGCTAATGCCAGGCACCTTACTCAAAGTGTCATTGCCAAATCCAGCCTGTCCATCAGTAATAGCTCTCCCAAGAGAACTAGGTGGATAGCCGTAACTGCTACTATAAGCAGAACTTTGTGTTGATTGTCCCTGAGATCCACTTGTCCCCCATGTAGAGAAATCAGCATTACCAGGAAAAAAGTTAAATCCATGTTGACCAAGAAATGGAGGGGTATTTCCTAATGCCCCAGGTTGACTAAACACACCATCTGGTATATAATGATGTTCTCCATTACTCATTTGTCCATAGGTTGTCAGATATGGCATAGGCTGGTCTCCAGCCGTGGACCATGCTGCTTCCCCAAGAGAATATGGAAATCCAATGGATGGAGCATAGTAACTAGGCATGTATGGATCTGACATTGGTGGATAGCTGTTACTCTGCAAAACAAAATAATGCAATCAGTAGCGAAATGTTCTCTTAACAGGGGATGGGAAAAGACATCTGAAAGATCAAATTTAAGTAGTTTCAAATAAATGGGAAAAAAATACCTACTCTAGATAAAATTAAAACTTCATATCCAGTCTAAAAAAAAAAAGGAATATTTGCTGATGGGGATTTGTATCTTAGAATATTTGTTCTAAAACTACTTACAGGACTTGTTTGGGGGATGGGTGACTAGAAATGGGATTAATTTTTTTTATTTTATTTAAGACAGGGTTTCACTGTCAATCAAGCGGGAGTCCAGTGGTAGGATGACAGTTTACCGTAGTCTTAATCGCCTAGGCTCAAACAATCCTCTTGCCTCCCTCCTGAGTAGCTGGAACTGTAAGCGCACACAATCACGCCCAGATATTTTTATTTTTTGGAGGCAGGGTCTCACTGTGTTGCCTATGCTCGTCTCGAACTCCTGGGCTCAAGCAATTCTTCAGCTATGGACTCACAAAATGCTGGGATTACAGTTGTGAACCAGATACTTATTTTTGTGTGAAGAGCCAGGTCTTAGACCGTGTTAACGCCTATAATCCCAGCACTTTGGGAGGCCGAGGCAACAGGATTGCCTTGCCTGAGCCCAGGAGTTTGAGACCAGCCTAGGTAACTTGGTGAGACCTTGTCTCTACAAAAAAAAAAAAAAAAAAAAAAAGATTAGCCAGGTGTGGCAGTGTACACCTGTGGTTCCAGCCACTTGGAAGGCTGAGGTTGAAGGATCGCCTGAGTCCAGCAGGTCAAGGCTGCGGTGGCTGGGAACGTGCCACTGCCCTCCTGTCTGGGTGACAGAGTGAGACTCCTACTCAAAAAAAAAAAATAGGGCCAGGTTGTTTGACATGTTTAAATGCCACAATTTCATCAGAAAGCTGATTTATGAACTTTGCAGACACAAACAATATTTCCATTTACAGTCAGGTGTATTTTTTTTTTTTTTTTGAGTTGAAGTCTCACTCTGTCGCCCAGACTGGAGTGCAGTGGCCGCTCCCGGCCACCGCAGCCTCAACCTGCTGGGCTCTAGCGATCCTTCCGCCTCAGTCTTCCAAGTAGCTGGAACTATAGGCACGTGCTACCACAACCGGCCAATTTTTTTATTTATTGCAGAGACGAGGTCTCACCAAGTTGCCCAGGTGGGTCTTGAACCCGCAGACTCAGGCAATCCACTCACCTCGGCCTCCCAAAGCGCTCAGATTACAGGCTGAGCCACTGAGTCCGGCCTGTCAGGTGTATTTTAATCAACTGATGTATTCAATAATTTTCACGTAAGGATTAAATAAACATGAAGACTTTATAAGATAATACAGGAGTTACAGTTTATCTATATGATGGAATCCAGTTCAGCCATTAAATTTTGTAGTTCCATTAGAAAAAAAGGAAAAAAGAAAAAAAATGGAGATGTTCACATTCTGAGAACATTCAAGAGTATGTCTATAGCACGATTCAAATTTTTTCTCTTTTGCTTTGCCTCGTTTGTTTCAAAAAAATAAAAGGAAACAAACTGCATATGATGGATTCTTATTGGTGGGATAACAGGTGCCCTTGTTCCTTATATTGTTCTCATTTTTTCCAAATTTTATACCATACACTTATCATTTTCCAGATCTTTTTTTTTTTGAGTTGGTACTCACTCTGTGCCCAGGCTGGAGTGCAGTGGCATAATCATGGTCCACGGTCCACCACAGCCTCCAACTCCTGAGATTAGGTGATCCTCCAGTCTCAGCCTCCAAAGCAGCCAGGACTACAGAAGTTCGCCAACACTCCCGGGCCCCCCTCCTTTTTTTTTTTTTGTAAAGACAAGGTCTTATAATGATGCCCAGGCTGGTCTCAAACTACTGCACTCAAGCAATCCTCCCACCTCAGTCTCCCAAAGTGCTGAGATTACAGGCATGAGCCACCATGCTCAGCCCAGAATTTTTTTGGAGGGGAGGAGTCAAAGTCTCACTATTGCCAAGCTGGAGTGCAGTAGCACACTCATGGCACTGCAGCCTTGACCTGCTGGGCTCAGATGACCCTTCCTCCTCAGCCTTCCAAGTAGTTGGAACCATAGGCATATGCCACAACGCCTGACTAATTTTTTGAGGTTGGTCTCAAACCCCTGAGCTCAGGCAATTCTCTTGCCTCTGCCTCCCAAAGTGCTGGGATTATAGGCTTGAGCCACCACACCTGACCAGAATTTTTTTAAATTTAGAAATAGTTCATATAATTTTTTTCCAGAATTACCAAAATTAAAACGACCTTAATTTTGAATATTATGTAATTGTCATTTAGTGGTTTAACAAAAATCAAGGCACCAAATTGTATTTTTTAAAAAACTTCAATTTTTTTACCAGCCAATATAAAAATACTTTAAGTACTGCCTTAAAATTTTCAGCTAGGTGCAGTGGCTCACACTTGTAATCCCAGCACCTTGGGAGGCTGGGGCAAAAAGACTGCCTGAATCCAGGGGTTTGAGAACAACCCGGGCAACTCGGCGAAACCTAGTCTCTACAATAAATCAAAAAATTAGCCAGGCATGGTGGTGCACACCTAAAGTTCCAGCTACTTAGAAGGCTGAGGCAGAAGAATCACCTGAACCCAGCAAGTCGAGCTGCAGGAGCCATGACAGTGCCACTGCACTAGGGGGACACTGCGACGTCGACTCAAAAAATAAAAGCCAAAAGAAAATAATATTCTTGGCCAAGTGAGGTGACTCACACCTGTAACTCCAACACTTTAAGATGCCAAGGCAGTAGGATGGCTTGAACACAGGAGTTGGAGACCAGTCCACAGGAGTTGGAGACTACACAGTAAGACCTATGTCTCTACAAAATATAATTTTTAAAAAACCAGCTAGGTATGGTAGTGTGTTCTTGTAATCCCTGCTACTAGGGAAGCTGAGATGGGAGCTTGAGCCCAGGTCAAGTTTGCAATGAGATATGATTTTGCACCACTACAAACCAGCCTGGGCATCAGAGTGAGATCCTGTCTCTAAAAGAAAATTTAAAAAATAAAATCAAATAGTAACAATAAATACATTGAAAATAGGCCAGACGCGGTGGCTCACGCCTGTAAGGGAGACTGAGGCGAGAGGACTGCCTGAGCCCAGGAGTTCAAGACAAGCCTGGGTACTTGGAGAGACCTCATCTCTACAATAAATTTTTATAAAAACTTAGCTGGAGCTGGGCTCGGTGGCTCGGCCTGTAATCCCATGCCTTTGGGAGGCTGAGGTGAGTGGATTGCCTGAGTCCGCGGGTTGGAGACCCGCTTGGGCAGCAAGACCTCTTATCTACAATAAATAAAAAAATCGGCTGGGCGTGGTAGCGCACGCCTGTAATTCTGGCTACTTGGAAGGCTGAGGCGGAAGGATTGCTGGAGCCCAGCAGGTCGAGGCTGCGGTGGCTGAGAGCGGCCACTGCACTCCAGTCTGAGCGACAGAGTGAGACTCCAACTCAAAAAAAAATAAAAATAAAAAAAAAAACCCTAGCTGGGTGTAATGGCTCACCCCTGTGGTTCCAGCTACTCGGAAGGCTTGAGGTCAAAGCCCGGCAGGTCAGAAGCTGCAGTGGCCATGAGTGTGCTACTACACTCCTGCCTGGCTGAGAATGACACTCTGACTCAAAAAAAAAAAATGAAAAAAGGAAAGAAAATAAAAAGTAAGTTTCTTGAGGCAAAAAAAAGTCTGACATCATTTAACCTTTGATTTAGGTGTGATTTTAAAGCCTTGTATTTAACTTTAGAATTATGCAAAGTAATACAAAGGCTGATTACGTAGTTAATATAAACAGACATTAGTATTCGAAGTCCCCTAGCAAAGTTCTTAACCCATTTCTTCTGCTGTTACACTCATGGCACTATTCTGTGGCTGCATTTCCACTCAACAAGGTTTATCGATATAAATGTGTGATGTAACGTCACAGATCCTACCTGGAATTCATTTTAAATTGTTTTCTATTAGACTTATCGTTAAAATTTTAATTTTACCTATTAAGTTACTTTTTAAATTATTACTATTAAGTTCCTTGTGACATACTATCCATGTTGCAACTGACCACTGTCCATGAGAAAGCTAATTTAACATACAAAGGGAGACCAAAAAAAAACCCAGAATTCATAAAAAATTGTACATTTTTTCTTACATGTTTAAACTTCAGTCACCTTCAAAGCACTCTTCATTTGATGTAATACCCCTAACTGAGGTGCTTTTTCCACTGCTCGCTAGTTTTTGAACTTGTCAATTTTGATGCCTTTTAGTGCTTCTGCTGTTTTTGTTTTGTTTTTTTGTTTTGAGTTGGAGTCTCACTCTGTCGCCCAAGCTGGAGTGCAGTGGCATGCTTCCGGCTACCGCAGCCTCGACCTGCTGGGCTCAGGTGATCCTTCAACCTCAGCTTTCCAAGTAGCTGGAACCACAAGTACATGCTACCACACCCGGCTAATATTCTGATTTATTGTAGAGACAAGATTCTCATCAAGTTGCCCAAGCTGTCTCAAACTCCTGGGCTCAGGCAATCCTCTTGCCTCACCCTCCCAAAGTGCTGGGATTACAGGCTTGAGTCACCGCCTCCAGCCTGCTTCTGCCATTTTTTTGTCTTACCTCTTCCACATTAGCAAAATGTTTCCCTTTGAAAACTTTTTTCATCCAGGGAAACAAAAAAGTCGCTTGGCCGGAGACTGGGTAAACAGGGAGGGTGGGGCACAGGGTCAGTCGGTTCAAAAATCAGTCAACACTCAGTGTGGTGTGGGCAGGTGAGCTCATCAAACAGCCATCACAAAATGGGCAAATGTGTTGAAAGAATTCCCCCCCAAAATTCACCAAAGCAGAACGCAGCCTCTCACTACACACTAGCTAGTACACTGATATCAATGGGTTCCTAGAATACTTATCCAGCAGTGGAAGCCTGTACTACAAGGAATCTGCCCTCCAAAAGGTAGTCTGGTTTTTTTAGTTCTCCCTTAATATTATAAAAGCTGAAATAAGACACTCGTTCTAGAAGAAAACCTACAGTTAAGTGGAAAAGATAAACAACACAAGGAAGTGAATAAATTCCACATGGGGAAGAGCAGGAGAGCTATGTAGAAAATGAAGGTAATTGATTTCCAAGTTTTAATTTTGAACGCTGGCACTGAAATCTCAGTAGTCTTTATCTGGATGTGGGAGTAGAAATGCAAGCAAACCAGAAAGTTTTTGTCCATTCTTTATAATAAAATATTCACAAAATTATACTCATAATTTATACTCTCATTTCACCATGCCAAATGCTGACTTTTACAGGAGTATACATCAAGTTCTTAATTTGCCTACACCCATATTGTAATTCAGAGGTCAGCAAACTAAAAGGCCAAAGAGTAAACATTTTAAGATTTGCCAGCCACATTGGTCTCTAGTCTCTGTCATAGTTTTTTTTTTTTTTTTTGAGTTGGAGTCTCACTCTGTCACCCAGACTGGAGTGCAGTGGCCGCTACCAGCCACCGCAGCCTCTACCTGCTGGACTCTGGCGATCCTTCCACCTCCACCTTCCAAATAGCTGGAACTACAGGCGCGTGCTACCAAGCCTGGCTCATTTTTTATTTATTGTAGAGATGAGGTCTCACCAAGTTGCCCAGGCGGGTCTCGAACCCGCGGGCTCAGGCAATCCACTCACCTCAGCCTCCCAAAGGTGCGGGATTACAGTCTGAGCCACTGAGCCTGGTGTCTCTATCACTGTTAAGAAAAAACACTTTTTTTTTTGAGTCAGAGTTACTCTGTCGCCCAGGCTGGAGTGCAGTGGAATGCTCAGGGCCACCACAGCCTCAACCTGCTGGGCTCAGGCGATCCTTCTGTCACAGCCTTCCGAGCAGCTGGAACTACAAGCGCATGCCACCATGCCCGGCTGATTTTTTATTGTTGAGATGAGGTCTTGCCAAGTTGCCCAGGCTGGTCTCGAACCCATGGGCTCAGGCAATCCTTTCACCTATGCCTCCCAAAGTACTTGGATTATAGGCGTGAGCCACCACAACTGGCCTGAAAAAAAATCCTTTTAAAAGCTGTTAGTTTTAAACCAGGAATGGTGGCTTGTGCCTGCAGCCCCAGCTACTCTGGAGGCTGAGGAAGGAAAATTGTTTGAGGGTAGGCGTTTAAGACTAGCCTGGACAAAAATACCCCAGTCTCTTAAAATAAAAAGATTTTTTTTTTTAATTAGCTAGGCCAAGAGGGTTGGTTCACACCTGTAATCCCAGCAATTTGGGAGGCTGAGGCAGGAGGACTGCTTGAGGGCAGGAGTTCAAGACCAGCCTTGGCAACACAGCAAGACCCCATCTCTAAAAAACATTTATAAAAGTAGCCAAGCATGGAAGCGTGCACCTAAAGTCCCAGCTACTCAGGAGGCTGAGGCAGGAGTATTTCTTGAGTACAGGAGATCAAAGCAGCAGTAAGCCATGATCACATCAATGCATGTAACGCTGGGTGACAGAGCAAGACTATGTCCCTAAAACAAAATACAATTATTTAATTAATTTTTAAAAATTAGCCAGGTGTGGTAACACACATCTGTAGTCCTAGCTACTTGGGTGGTTGAGGTGGGAGGATCACTTGAGCCCAGGGGTTTGAACAGGCTCAAACCTTCCCAGATGTGCAGGTAATAATGACCTTTTACTATTTCACCTCTAAATTAATGTTTTTGTGAAAATAACAGTTTAACTTACTTTAAAACATGCTACATTAATTACAATTGCCTGCCAGACAGCTTTGGCTCACAATACAGTGATGCACTGGGGTCCCTCTCTGATTACAGAGTATTTTTTGTTTTTTAAAGAGACAGACCACGCTCTGTCATCCAGGCTGGAGTGGAGTGACATGATCATAGCTCACTGTAGTCTCAAACTGGGCTCAAGTGATCCTCCTGCCTCAGACTCCTGAGTTACTGGGACTACAGGTACACAGTCAGACCCCGCTAGTTTTTTATTTAAAAAACAAAAAACAAGGTCTCCTTATGTTGCCCAGACTGGTCTGAAGCTCCTGTCCTCAAGTGATTCCCCCACCTCAATCTTCAAAAGTACTGGGATTAGAGACATGAGCCCAACATGGCCATCCTGATTACAGAGATGTTCTAAGGGTTACTACCATCTACCTAGAATCCTCAAGTATAGTGTATAAACGATATGATTTAAGTACAACAGGTGCAGTGACTCATGCCTATAATCCCAGCACTTTGGGAGGCTGAGGCGAGAGGACTACCTGAGCCCATGGGTTCAAGACCAGCCTGGGCAACATTGTGAGACCTCATCTTGATGATAAATCAAAAAATTAGCTGGGCATGGCGGCGCGTGCCTGTATTTCCAGCTACTTGGAAGGCTGAGACAGAAGGATCACCTGAGTCCAGCAGGTCAAGGCTGCAGTGGCTGTGAGCAGCTGCCACTGTACTCCAGTCTGGGTGACAAAGTAAGACTCTGAGAAAAAAATTTTTAAAAAATGATCTGCTTTCTCCTGCTGATCCACCACACTAACAGGGTTTTTTTTCTTTTTTCTTTTTTGAGTCAGAGTCTCACTCTATCGCCCAGGTTGGAGTGCAGTGTCATACTCATGGCCACCACAGCCTTGACCTGCTGCGTTTACACGATATTTCGGACTCAGCCTTCCAAGTAGCTGGAATCACAGGCATGCACCACCATGCCCAGCTTGCTTACTTATTATTTATTGAATTTATTGTAGAGACAAGTGCTCGTCACGTTGTCTAGGTTAGTCTCCAACCTGTGGACTCAGGCAATCCTCTCACCTCCACCTCCCAAAGTGATGGGATTATAGGCATGAGTCATGTATTTTCTAATTCGTTCTGTAGTTTTAAATGAATTAAGACTTTTTTCCTTAGGTATATAAAACGTAAACAGATTTCTTTCAAAAGCCAAGTCTTTGATTTTGGTTTCAGTAAGAACAGTTGTAGGAAACTCTTCAAAGTTGAAAAGCAAAATATGGCCGGGCTCGGTTGCTCAGCCTATAATCCCGTGCTTTGGGAGGCCGAGGTGAGTGGATTGCCTGAGCCCGCAGGTTCAAGACCCGCCTGGGCAACTTGGCGAGCCCTCATCTCTACAATAAATCAAAAAAATTAGCCGGGCGTGGTAGCATGCTCCTGTAGTTCCGGCTACTTGGAAGGCTGAGCAGAAGGATGACCGGGAGCCCAGCAGGTCGAGGCGCTCCAATCTGGGTGACAGACTGAGACTTCAACTCAAAAAAAAAAAAAAAAAAAAAGTAAAATATGATCAGCTAATTCTGAACTATTAGAGTTTCAAATATAATTTTTGTCTTAATTATAACATTTGCTTTATTAATGTAAGATAAATGTTTAAATGGCTAGCTAAGCATAATATCAATTAGAAGAATGCCACCTCAGTAGTGAAGAGAAACAAAATTTCTACTCACTGATGGAAAATTATTCAAAATTTAACGTTTTCACTTCAAAACTAGTTATAATGACAGATGTAATTGACTTAAGAATTTATGGGGCCGGCACGGTGGCTCAAGCCTGTAATCTCAGCACTTTGGGAGACTAAGGCAAGAGAATTGTCTGAGCACAGGAGTTTGAGACCAGCCTGGGCAACCTGGCAAGACCTTGTCTGTTCAAAAAATCAAAAAAATAGCCGGTCGTGGTGGTGCACGCCTATAGTTCCAGCTACTTGGAAGGTTAAGGCACAAGGGTCGTCTGAGCCCAGCAGGTCAATGCTGTGGTGGCCATGAGCATGTACTGCGCTCCAGCCTGGGCAAGAGTGAAACTCCAACTCTGGGGAAAAAAAAGTTTGTAAAAAACATATGGACTTTACAAAAACTTGGATGGATTCAGAGTCCATCATAGTGATCCATCACAGAAACAAAGAACAGAGTACCATATGTTCTAACTCATAAGTGGACCCTGAACAATTACCATAATACTTTAAGAAAGGGATTGGCAGTAGTGGGATGTTACTAGGGTGGGGGTGGCTAGGGGGTGGGTATGACACAACATTAATAAAGGTACCTGCTCTCAAACCAGTCAAATGACAACCAAAGGGAGGCCCAAACTTTGCCTGTACAATGATCACTAGTACACCTAATCCTGAATTGTACCCATCTTTAAAATAAAAATTTTTGTTTTGTTTTTGCTTTTTGAGTTGGAGTCTCACTCCGTCACCCAGGCTGGAGTGCAGTGGGACACTCACGGTCACTGCAGCCTTGACCTACTGACCTTCTACCTCAGTCTTCCAAGTAGCCAGAACTACAAGCGTGCACTATCACACCTGGCTAATTTTTTTATTTATTGTAGAGACAAGGTCTCACCAAGCTGCCCAGGCTGGTCTTGAACAGGCGTCGCCTCGGCCTCCCAAAATGCTGGGATTACAAGGCTGAGTTACCAAGCCCAACTTAAAATAAATTTTTTTTTTAAATGAAACAATTAAAAAAAAAAAGTCCAGGTATGGTGGCTCACGTCTCTAATCCCAGCACTTTGGGAGACCAAGATAAGAGGATTGCCTGAACCCAGAAGTTTGAGACCAGCCTGGGCAACTTGGCAAGACCTCATGTTTACAATAAATTAAAAAAATAGGTGGGCATGGTGGTATGTGCCTATAGTTCCAACTATTTGGAAGGCTGAGTCAAAAAGATCACCTGAGCCCAGCAGGCTGAGGTTGCGGTGGCCGTGAGCATCCCACTGTACTCCAGCCTGGGCAACAGAGACTCTGACTCCAAAAAAAAAAAAAAAAAAAAAATTAGGTCCAGTTTGTAGTCTATTCGTAATTTGGAAATTGTTCAATAACAGTGAAAGCTTACTATGATCTTTTAAAGATATACTAGCAGCCGGGCTCGGTGGCTCAGCCTATAATCCCACGCCTTGGGAGGCTGAGGTGAGTAGGATTGCCTGAGCCAGCGGGTTTGAGACCCACCTGGGCAACGTGGCGAGATCTCATCTCTACAATAAATCAAAAATCAGCCGGGCGTGGTGCGCTCATCTGTAGTTCCAGCTACTTGGATGGCTGAGGTGGAAGGATCACCGGAGCCCAGCAGGTCGAGGCTGCGGTATCCGGGAGCGGCTACTGCACTCCAGTCTGTACAACAGAGTGAGACTCCAACTCAAAAAAAAAAACTATTTTAATTTCAAACTGGTATATATATCAGAGAAAAGCACTGAGTCACATCTTTTACCTTAAAAGTGTTTCCTCAGAATTTCAAAATCATTTATAATCATTATCCCTTTTAGCCTTGTGATATACATCAATTATTTTTCTACTAATTCAGAGAAAACTTGAACAATAACAAAAAGTTTGAGCCGGGGTTAGGTGGCTCAGCCTGTAATCCACACCTTGGGAGGCTGAGGTGAGCAGACTGCCTGAGCCCGCGGGTTCGAAACCTGCCTGGGCAACTTGGCAAGACCTCATCTCCGCAATAAATCAAAAAAATTAGCCGGGCGTGGTAGCACGCGCCTGTAGTTCAGCTACGCGGAAGGCTGAGGCAGAATGATCTCCGGAGCCCAGCAGGTCGAGGCTGCGGTGGCCGGGAGCAGTCACTGTACTCCAGTCTGGATGACAGAGTGAGATACCAACTCAAAAAAAAAAAAAAAGAAATGAGATCTCGCCAAATTTCCCAGGCTGGTCTTGAATCCCTGGACTCAGGCAATCCTCTTGCCTCTTCCTCCCTAAGTGCTGGGAGCCAACACACCCATCTTTTTTCTTTTTTATTATACTTCTCAAAAGGCATAATGTCTGCATACCTAATAAACATATAAGAAAAATGTTATACATAATATTCAATTTGAACATTTCATCAGCTACAATTCTTCATTCTCTAATTCTTCCAGTAACTTGACCAATCCATTCATTTAATAATGACTGATACTATGTACCAGATACTGTGCCTGCCGGTCACAGAAGACACAAAGATAAAGAACATGATCTCACACCTGGTAAGTAGTAAAGACATTATTTACCCTACAATCTGATAAGTACTATATTGAAGTACAAAGAAAGCAAAACAAAATACTTAAGTACAAAGGGGAGGGAACAAGTAACTGTAAAATCAGAAACGACCTCTTGAAAGAACCAATATACATACTGTGTTCCTGTATAAAATGTACATATAAACTCAAAGGTTGAGATCATGAATGGACTATTCAAAAAACATTTTTATTTTCAGAAATTAATGTTAAGTTTTATATTCCCAAGTTAGACGGAGAAAGTTGACAGAAGCTGTGGTAGAGAGAGAGAACTAGAGCCGGTTTAAGGGTATTCATATGATAAATTCATCCACTGTTGGAAAGCTATGGTATTCCCTTCACATGACAGTGACAGAGTCACACTTAGATTTCAGAACTGCTGAGTGGCAGTATAGAATTACCAATTAGAAAACCATTCCAACAGGCAGAGATAATTAAAATCTTAACTAAGAGCAGTAGTGACAAGAGTAGAAAATGACAATTCTCTATACTTCTTTTCAGATAAACACAGGTAGGAATTTATTTTCCCATATATGCAAGCAGTCAAACTCAAACTTTAGTTTTCCAATTTATTCTTCCTATTTAGCTGGGCGCAGTGGCTGATGCCTGTAATCCCAGCACTTTGGAAGGCCAAGAAGAAAGGACTGCTTGAGCCTTTCTTCAGGCCAGGAGTTAGACATCAGCCTAAGCAACATAGCTAGACCTCGTCTCTACAAGAAATGTTAAAAAATGGCCTAGCCGGGCTCGGTGGCTCAGCCTGTACCGCGCCTTTGGGAGGTTGAGGTGAGTGGATTGCCTGAGCCCACAAGTTCGAGACCCGCCTAGGCAGTGAGACCTCATTTCTACAATAAACCAAAAAAATCAGCCGGGCTTGGTAGCTCATGCCTGTAATTCCGGCTACTTGGAAGGCTGAGGCGGAAGGATCGCGGGAACCCAGCAGGTCGAGGCTGCGGTGGCTGGGAGCGGCCACTGCACTCCAGTCTGGGTGACTGAGTAAGACTCCAACCAAAAAAAAAAAAAAAAAAAAAAGTGGCCTGATGTGGTAGTGCATGCCTACAGCCCCTGCTATTGGGAAGCTGAGGCAGGAGGATCGCTTGAGCCTAGGGGGCTAGGGCTACGGTAAGCCACAATCCTTCCACCACAATCCAGTCTGTCTGAGCTGCAGAGCAAGACCGTAACTCAAAAAAAAAAAAAAAAAAGCAAGTTTATATGCATAAATTACATGGCATCTTTATCACTGCCAATTGAAACATGAGTTTTCCAGTCAACTTAATTATAAAATTATTCTAGGGAATTTTTTTTTTTGAGTTGGAGTCTCACTGTCGCCCAGACTGGAGTGCAGTGGCCACTCCTGGCCACCGCAGGCTCGACCTGCTGGGCTCTGGCGATCCTTCCCCCACAGCCTTCCGAGTAGCTGGAACTACAGGTGCGCGCTACCACGCCCGGTTCATTTTTTGATTTATAGTAGAGATGAGGTCTCGCCTGCCCAGGCGGGACTCGAACCCGCGGGCTCAGGCAATCCACTCACCTCAGCCTCCCAAAGTCCTGGGACTACAGGCTGAGTCACCGAGCCCGGCTGGGAATTTTAATAAATAAAGGAATGGCAGTTACTTTCAAAATTACGATAAACATTACCCTTTAAAAAAAATTGAACAGCATAAAATAGAAGAAGTATGACACCACAGAAGTATAGAGGCCAACCATTTGTTTTTTGGGGTTTTTTGTTGTTGTTTTTTGTTTTAGTTGGAGTCTCACTCTGTCGTCCAGACTGGAGTGCAGTGGTTGCTCCTGGCCACCGCAGCCTTGACCTGCTGGGCTCCAGCGATCCTTCCGCCTCAGTCTTCCAAGTAGCTGGAATTACAGGCGCGCACTACCATGCCTGGTTAATTTTTTGATTTGTTGTAGAGATGAGGTCTCGCCTGCCCAGGGGGGCCGCGAAACCGCAGGGTCAGGCAATCCTATTTTTGGGGTTTTTTTGAGTTGGAGTCTTACTCTGTCGCCCAGGCTGAAGTGCAGTGGCACGCTTACAACACCTCACCCTGGACCTGCTAGGCTCAGGTGATCCTTCTGCCTCAGACTTCCAAGTAGCTGGAACTACAGGCATGCACCACCACGCCCAGCTAATATTTTTATTTATTGTAGAGATAAGGTCTTGCCAAGTTGCCCAGGCTGGTGTCCAACCCCTAGGCTCAGGCAATCCTCTAACCTTGGCCTCCCAAAGTGCTGGGATTATAGGTGTGAGCCACCACATCCTGCCAAAAACTTGTTTTCAAGTGTCCCTGAGTTTTATATGAATCAGTGCTACGTATGTAAAACAATATTTTTCTTTCTTTCCTTCTTTTGAGTCTGAGTCTTACTCTGTCACCCAGGCTGGAATGCAGTGGCATAATCACAGCTCACTGCAACCTTACCTCATGGGCTTAGGTGATCCACCTATCTCAGCCTCCTGAGTAGCTGAGACAAGTGCACACTATCATGCCTGGCTTATTTTCTGTAAAGACAAGGTATCGCTGTGTTGTCCAGGCTGGTCTCAAACTCCTGGGCTCAAGTAATCCTCCTGTCTCAGCCTCCCAAAGTATTGGGATTATAGGCATGATTCACTGCACCCGGCCAAGACATTAATTTTAAATTAAAATTTATAAACTATGAAATCAAGTAACTAAAAAAAGTTCAATTGTTTAGCCCAATAAATCTCCCAAGTTTATCTCCTCATGGAGATCTTTTTGGAAGAACACTTACTACACCTCATAATATTGGAATTCCTGAGCAAAGTTGGAAAATACTGCCACAAGGGTTATCTGATATTATTACATGACCCAAAATATAATAAAAGCATATTTCTTTCAAAACTTGCACTACAATTCACAACAAATAATCTTGTTTTGCAACCTTTAGGTGGAACAGTAAATTTACTAAAATCATTAAGTTATACTGTACAAATAAAATCTTTTAATTATTGTAAGAGTAGTCACACTTTCATAGATTCTATCATCAGCTTTTATCCTTCACCATTTATTTATTCCCCTTCAATGTATGCTAGGAATGTAGCTCAGCAGCTAGAAAGGAGTGCTTAAGGAGAAACGATCAAACGGTAGATCAGATTGAACACAATCACCTCTCTACAGTTCTAAAAATAAGTCATATATCCCACAAATCAGGAACAAATTTTATAAAACTTTTTCTATAACTGTACTGTTAAATTATATAGTACTATTTGGTTCCTTGCTGTTTCAAGGTTCTAAAAACCTAGATTAAAATTTTGGAGTACACTTGTCATTTTTCCCACATACGCAAGCAGACAAGCTCAAATTTCAGTTTTCCAATTTATTCTTCACAAGTTTTTATGGCCAGGTTCAGTGGCTCAGCCTGTAATCCCGTGTCTTTGGGAGGCTGAGGTGAGTGGATTGCCTGAGCCCGCGGGTTCAAGACCCGCCTGAGCAACTTGGCGAGACCTCATCTCTATAATAAATCAAAAAAATCAGCTGGGCGTGGTAGCGCATGCCTGCAATTCCGGCTATTCGGAAGGTTGAGGAGGAAGGATCGCCGGAGCCCAGAAGGTCGAGGCTGCGGTGGCCAGGAGCGGCAACCCCAGTCTGGGCAACAGAATGAGATTCCTACTCAAAAAAAAAAAAAAAGTTTTTATGTACAAATTACATGGCATCTCTAACAGTACCAATGAAAATTTGAATTTTTGCAATC
Organism: Cephalopachus bancanus; assembly: GCA_027257055.1. Lineage (NCBI taxonomy): Eukaryota > Metazoa > Chordata > Mammalia > Primates > Tarsiidae > Cephalopachus > Cephalopachus bancanus. Next base: position 6,833,639 of record JAPVLO010000058.1, read on the forward strand.
AACTTAATCAAAAATTATTCTAAAGACAGAGAACTAATTTTAAGGCCTGAATTTAAACATTTTTTTCTTTTTCATTTCTTGCTTTTTGAAGGAAAACAAAAAATAATAATAATTTCATTACAGAATGCTCTCTAAAGAAACTGGTTAGTATTAAAAATTTACTTTTTAAGCCAGGCTCAGTGGCTCAGCCTGCAAATTCCAGCGCTTTGGGAGGCTGAGATGAGTGGATTGCCTGAGCCCGTGGGTTGAAGACCCGCCTGGGCAACCTGGAGAGACCTCATCTCTACAATAAATCAAAAAATAAGCCGGGCGTGGTAGCGCGTGCCTGTAGTTCCAGCTACTTGGAAGGCTGAGGTGGAAGGATCACCGGAACCCAGCAGGTCGAGGCTGCGGTGGCAGGGAGCGGCCACTGCACTCCAGTCTAGACAACAGAGTGAGACTCCAACTCAAAAAAATAAATAAATTCATTTCTAGCTGGGCTTGGTGGCTCAGCCTGTAATCCCGCGCTTTGGGAGCCCAAGGTAAGTGAATTGCCTGAGCCCGCAGGTTTGAGACCCGCCTGGGCAACTTGGCGAGACCTCATCTCTACAATAAAAATTTTAAAAAAATTAGCTGGGCGTGGTAGCTAGTGCTTGTAGTTCCAGATACTTGGAAGGCTGAGGCAGAAGGATAGCTGGAGCCCAGCAGGTCGAGGCTGTGGTGGCCAGGAGCGTGACACTGCACTCCAGTCTGGGCGAGAGTGAGACTCCAAATCAAAAAAGTAAATCAATAAAAATAAATTCATTTCTAGCAGTGACACATTTTTAATGATAGAAACGTATGAAGAAATGGTATGCAGGCAAGGTTCAGTGGCTCATCCTGTAATCCCAGCACTTTGGGAGGCTGAGGCGAGTGGATTACCTGAGCCCATGGGTTCGAGACCAGCCCGGGCAAATTGGCAAGACCTCGTCTCTACAATAAATCAAAAATTAGCCGGATGTGGTAGCACACGCCTGTAGTTCCAGCTACTTGGAAGGCTAAGGCGGAAGAACCACCAGATCCCAGCAGGTGGCCGTGAGCCTGGGCAGCGGAGTGAGACTCCAACACAAAAAAAGAAGAAAAATGATATGTAGATACCAAATACTATGGCCACTGTCTTTCAATGTTTAAATCTGAATTATTCCTGTACACAAATCCTCAAAGTCACAGTAACCAGTTCCTTGATTTGATGACATTTCCCATCTACAATACAGAAGCAAGTGTGTTTATAAAGTCCTTAATTCTATTTCCTATCATTACTAGGTTGCATTAAAACTTTCAATAATTGCCGGGCTCGGAGGCTCAGCCTCTAATCCCGCGCCTTTGGGAGGCTGAGGAGAGTGGATTGCCTGAGCCCGCGGGTTCGAGACCCGCCTGGGCAGCGAGACCTCATCTCTACGATAAATCAAAAAATCAGATGGGCTTGGTAGCTCATGCCTGTAATTCCGGCTACTTGGAAGGCTGAGGCGGAAGGATCACCGGAGCCCAGCAGGTCGAGGCTGCGGTGGCCGGGAGCGGCCACTGCACTCCAGTCTGGGCGACAGAGTGAGACTCCAACTCAAAAAAAAAAAAAAAAAAAACTTTCAATAATCAAAACTGAAAGTCAACTGCCTTATTTTATAAAGTTGCAAACAATTTCAGGTAACTAATCTTCCCTCCACATACACAAATTTAGCCTTCTAACTGGCTTAAGATATAAAAATATGGCAGTAACATTAAAAGAATTAAGTTGAACATTCAAAAAAAACTAACCATAATATATACAGTATTCAACTTCAAATATTTTTTATATTTCATAGCCTAGTTTCAAAAGAACGCTCCTATGCCATAAATCTGCAACTGCTACTTACTACTGCAGGGACATTAGATTCGTGTTATGTTTAATCTCATTCAGTTAAATATCTATTTGAAAAATCAATCAACACTATTAAAAGTTTAATTTCCTAAAATCTGAAACTGTCAGAAGACTTACCTGATTTGTCTGGCTACTTAAGTATGGCTCAAAATCATCATCATTTACAGCATCTTTTTGATGAATCGAACCGTTTTGTACTGAAACTAAAAAATATGTTTGTATTAGAAGTGCTATAAATATCCTTATGAAACTCAAAGCACAACCTAATATTTTTAAATATTTTTTCAGCCAAAATAAAAGTAATCCTGAGTTACTTGTTTTCATGTAAGAATCCTCTTAAGGATAATTATTTTGGATACAAATATCTGTGTGTCTCAAGAATATTAGAACTCATGTAATATATAAGCCCAGAATTACATAAACACAAGCCATATACACACTTCCTCTTAGCAAAAACTTTAAGTAAATATCCCAATTTCAACACTATGGTGAGTAAGTTGTTATATAAAAATATTGGAAAGCGTTCCCTAACACTATATTTGACTCTAAAATAACTATTTCAGGTTGTTGTAGGCAATAAAGATTTCTGAATGTTATCTACCTTTGTTTAAATCTCGGTATTACTTAGTCTAGTAGTAAGTAATGAAATAACTTTTTAATCTAAAGTGACAGTAAACATCTTAAACTTTTCCACAAAAGGAAAGTGGCTAAAATTCACTTGAACAATATTGCAATATAATTACAATAATTATAAGCTATAATTACAAAATATCTCAATAAAGAGGGCCTTAATTCTAATCCCCTAGAAAATGAAAACTTTCACATGAAAGTACAAATTAGCCAGGCTCAGTGGCTCAGCCTGTAATCCCGCGCCTTTGGGAGGCTGAGGTGAGTGGATTGCCTGAGCCCCAGGGTTAGAGACCCGCCTGGGCAGCGAGACCTCATCTCTACAATAAATCAAAAAATCAGCCAGCGGGTACGAGCCTGTAATTCCGGCTACTCGGAAGGCTGAGGCGGAAGGATCGCCGGAGCCCAGCAGGTCGAGGCTGCGGTGGCCGGGAGCAGCCACTGCACTCCAGTCTGGGCGACAGAGTGAGACTCCAACTCAAACAAAAAAAAAAAAAGTACAAATTAAGACACCAAAGATAACCATGTTTATTCTTGCAACAAATGAGAAAACAAGTCAAAGTAAAATTTAGAATATCACATTTGCTCAGAACATTTCCAAAAATACTCTATAAAGTTATTATTCTCTGGACACTGTCTCAGTGTTTTTGAGCAGACTCCAGAAGTAAGAAAGTCCTAGATCTGAATCCCAAGTCCACTACAGAGGGCGACCTAGTTAGTAATTTAACCTCTGTAACACTATTTCTTTGTCCCATCTTATTAATACCTACTTCCTCTGAGTATTAAACGAGGGTTCAGTAATCTTGGATTTTT